>JAUBOC010000103.1:7999474-8027804 GCA_032275365.1 Anablepsoides cearensis | reverse complement strand
ACAGTCTTTATTTTACAGTTAAAATATATGTTTATCAAATAAAGTCTAATGTTACAACTAATCAGGGATCCCATTAAGGACATAAAGTTCACTGTAAGCACACTTTAAAATGAGTTTATAATCTCTCCCTCAAACACATTTTAGCCAAAACATAATAAAAAAAGAACCTAACATTAACATGATGTTCATCGAGACACGGCTACGTTTATATTTTCTATCAGAAGCTGTGCCTGGACTCCATGTTGAGTTATGCATATCATGACGTGCCTTTTTGAAACAGTTTCAATATTTCAGATAACTTAACTGACTGAGAGACTATTTATTTTATTGCAATTTTTTTATATTTTCTCATACGCCTTGTCAACTGTAAAGTCTGTAAGCGATGTCACTGTTTTTGTCAGCACCTCTGTGTAGAAAAGGGTTTTTTTCACCAATTTCAGCACATGAATCGTCACTAAGAATTAAGTAATTTAAGAAATATCTCAGACAGAAATTCAGCATTTCGTTTGTAGCAAACAACATTTCCAACGTTAACTCAATGAAATTAATAATTATAATTAAACATTTATTAATTAACACAATGTTGACAGTGTTGATCTTGTGAATGGCAAAATTACAACCTTTGTTTTAAAGATTTCATTGAAGGAGAACATTGTTATGTGTGAATCAGATTAAAGTTTCAGATAAATGTTTTATTTGAGTTCTGTGTTTTCAACAGAAGAGCTTAAACTCTATTGTCTTCATACAAATTCTTAAAAAAAATAATTCTAATCTACTTTTTTTACATTAAAAAAGCTCAACAGTTCCAGCTTTGATGCAATAAAACAAACCCGTACCATGATGCAACCCCCTTCTGGATGGAATAAAGCTTTTGCACCAGAGTGCTTTTTTTCAACTCATGCTTGAAAACACCTGAATTTTATTTTATTTATTTTTTTGAGAAAAGAAAACCTCAAGGGTCACATAGTTTTGCCTGTGATAAACATGTAATATTTTACCTCACTTGTGTTGTTTGTGAAATGTTTCTTGGTCTTTTTTATGCAAGAAGTTGGAAAAGGTCACATTTTTATGCACCACAATAGTAACCTTTACAATTAAATGAACTGCAGTTATAGTTGAATTATATTTATTTCTAGAAAAGAAAAAAAAATGATGCTGTGAAACAGCAAAAGCATTTTTTTTTATTTTATATTATTATTATTTTTGCTATAATCAGATTTCATCCTCCCCACTTCTCACAGGTTTTTTGTGCGTCTTTTTTTCTATGTCCTTCTGATGGGACTCACAATGCTGGTGTCCAAATGTGTTGTTTTAAATTCTATTCATGCACTGGTGTGTTACAAATGCCTGAATCACAGAGAGTTCACCGTGTTCAAGTTGTAAAAACAATAAAAAAAAGTCAAAGTTGCTCTTTCACACATCCTCTTCCTTTTGAATAAAAGGTTTCAGAAAAGGTCTGCAGGGGTCGACAGACTGGTTGAATCAAATCCTAAGTAAAGTTGACGGTTTGATTCCTGATGTCAGCTGGGAGTCAGTTTCATCAACTGCAATGATCTTAAATGTTAAAACTGATTAATAAAAACAAAACATAATGAGAAGAAATGTCTCAGAATCATATACAGCTGGTTACAATTATTCAGCTTGTTGGTTCAATTCCTCATGATGGTGAAAATGCTGATATTTAACCAAATGCAGTCAAGCTAAACTTTATTATTAGTCGAAGCTATGGTAAGTGTTGCTAAATCACTACTAAAACTGAATCAGTTGTTCTTTGGCACAACCCCAACATGCCCTGAAACCTTCAGGAAAATTTGTTCAGAACCTTTTGAGGAATCGGATAAACAAAAACCAACACTGCTCAAAACATGACCGAGGTAAGAAACTGAGTCTCAAACATTCATCAAATAAAGAAACATAAAGTCAACTTTTCCTAACTTCAGTTTGATGGAAATTTAGGATTCAGGACTGAGTCCAGAGAAGAAGGATCTTCAGATCTGATGTGTAAAAACCTGAATGTTCCTGAAGAGCAGCTGAAGGTTCAGGTGTTGAGTTCTGAGAAGGTTCTGGTCTCCTGAGTGAAGCAGGTCCTGAAGTAAGAAGCCTGATGAGTTCAGACCTCAGTCCTCTCAGCTCTGAGGCTTCAGGACCTCCTGAGTCTCTGAAGTGGATCAGATGAAGGTTTTCCTCTCAGACTTTCAGTCCTCAGATAGTCAAAACATCCTGACGCTCAAAGATCCAAAACTAAAAGGTACAATAAGTAGAAGAATAATAGTGGCACAGATAGTAATAAGACTGACTGCTATTGTAATCTAAAGGTTGCAGGTTCAATCCCAGGAGTCATCTTATAGCTTTAAAAAGTGAAAAAACAATCTAAAACTGGAGGGAGCAGGACTTGAACCTGTAACCTGTTGAGCCTCACTCTCTTATCCCTCTGAACCACCACTCAGTACAAAAACACATGTTCTCTGTGGACATTTGTCTTTTATTTCAACTGTTTTTACGAAATGAAACATTTAGAAAAGACCAGAAGTGAAGCTGAAAGTTGAGCTGCAGAGTGATTTCATCAGCAGCTCAGAGGACTCATCAGGTCTTGGAGGATCTCTCTTCCAGTTGTAAGAAGACATGAAGAGTCCACCAGCCTGTTCGACACTCGTCCAACTAAACTCCTGCAGGTTTCAGTCAAACAGCTTCAACTCCTTCCTGTTTTCTGCTTCTTTCAGATAAAACTTTAAAAACACTTGAAACCTGCAGAAACTAAATCTGCACACGTAGAAAGTCTTGTTTGTTTTCATCAACTGAAAAGAGGATAGAATAAGAGGAAGGGGGGGGGGGGGGGAGCACATCTGCTCAAACTAACCTTGTAATAAAGCTGTAAGGTGAAATGTGCTTTAAATATTTGCCTGTATGCATCTTAAAATCATAAAATGGAATAAAAGCATTTTAACCACTGAAGAATGTTGGTGGCTGTCCAGCTGACATTCATTATTTTTGAGTAACAGAAAAAAAAAGATAATTGATGCAATAGAGAAAAGGCATTAGGGTTATAGTGTGATGAAGGTTATGGCAGAGAGGGGGGGGATTTACCATCCCTCACATGCTGCACTCGATCATTCCCCCTCTTTGTGTTGTGGACAAAGAGTGAGCGAGGGACAGGGCTTAAAAAGGATAGGCACAAAGTTAGAGGCAGCAATCCTGGAGCGAGATCAACCAAACTACAGGTAACTGATCAACACTTTTACTGCACAGCTGGAAGGATGAGACTGACTTTAAGGGGGTTGGAGAGCAAATCGGTGAAGCTTTTGGGGGATTAACAAGAACTACAAAAGGATTTTTTTCATTTTCTCTTAATAGAAAATATTTGCCTAGTTTACCTGCTTGACCTCAGTATAAATTGTTTCTTATTATGATGCATATTTCATACCTGTTTGTGTTACTTTAGCCATGTTAAAGAGATGTTTGGAGAAGAAAAGTTAAAATCAGTCTGAAATGCTGCTGAGTGACAGAGAGCCACAGTGCTGACCGTTCAGTTGTTCGGTTTTCGGAGCCTTCGTTTCTGATGTGTGGAGGGGAATTAGTGAACAAAGGCTCTGATCTGCCTGACAGGCAGGCCTATTGTCCGCAACTGATTTCACAGCGTTTTAAAAAGTGACTGCGTTTTTATTTCATCTACTACGGTTAAAGCGTGCCTGTGACATGCATATTCTTCAAATACAGAAAGTCAAAGTAAACATCTTTATATTTAAGAAAGTTGGAATAATACAGACGATTTAACCCATTTTGTCCCATAATTCGTGTATTTTCTTTTGAACTTGGCTCAGCCAAAGTGAAACAGGAAGTGACATCATAGGGGAACTCTAACAAAAAAAAACTCTCTGGTCTTTGTTTATTGAAACAGTATTATATGAACTCTGACTCTTCTTCATCTCTCTCTCATAGTGATTTAAGAAACATCAGATTCTTCTCTACAGTCTGTGTTGTTGGCTGTTGTAGCAACACTGTGTTCACATGCAGACATTCCCCTTTAACATCACTTCCTGTTACTTCACAGGCAAAGATCTCAACAACTGTTCATCTCAGCAACATGAAATTTCATTTGCAATATTTTATCGATGTCCTCTTTCTAAAAATGCATTCATATGTATTACTAAAATTTGAGTCACAGGCACTTTAAGTGTTTTCAAACTATTTGAGCTTGACGTTCTGCTGGTGTCTCCTTCACATCCCTGGGCAGCTGCTGAATGTTCAGGGCGACAGCGTTTTCCAGGTCCTCTCCACGATGCTGTACACTTTAGCGGGAGGAGGCACTCTGTGTGGCGTGGCCACCCTCGTGCTCCTCATCGTCTCGACGGCGACAGACTTCTGGATGCAGTATCGATACTCCGGGAGCTCAGCCAATCAGGGCCTTTGGAGGTTCTGCATCAGCCACAAATGCCACGCACACACCACAACTGTGGGTAAGTATCTGAAAAGTGGCACAAGTTTTCAGTAAAAAACTGAATTCCTGAAGGCCAGCGTTCACTGTGTGTCTGTGGTCCAGCTTTTTGGGACGCTACCCGGGCCTTCATGCTGCTGGCGGTGCTGAGCTGCTTCGCTGGCATCGTCCTGGGCCTGAGTGCTTTCACCAACGGCACCAAGAACAAGAGAGTCCGTACAGGCGGCATCGCTCTGGTCCTGTCAGGTAACCAGAGAGTATCACAACATACAATCCATGTTGTGAGGATTTCTTCATGAGGGTTTTATAGAAAACAAACAAACATTGAACAATTTTATGTTTTAACTAATAACTTCTTTTCTTTTTAAACCAGGTTTTCTTGCTCTTCTGGCTTTGGCTATTTACACAGGCGTGACTGTCACTTTCTTTGGCAAACGCTTCCTGGACTGGCGCTTTTCCTGGTCCTACATCATAGGCTGGGTTGCTGTCATTTTGGCTTTTGCAGCAGGTTTTTAATCCTCTTTTATTTTTAGATAAAGGACACACTGGTGTTGACTAGCTTTTAAATGGAGTCTTAGCAGCTTTTGTTCTAGTTCGCATCAGATGCACTCAAAAAACAGACGCAGTGGATATAATTAAAAATAATTATGTTAAGTGGTTCCAATCAACTGAGTTGAGTAAAAGGTACATTTACATTAAATGCAAAATAAAGTTGATTAGAACCAGTTTATTTTTTTTAACTAAATCCATTTGATCAGTTTTTGAGTGCATTTTTCTTATTATTTGAACTTGTAGCTACAGCCCCTGCCTTTTCTGTGGTTGTTTCTTTGGAGACATTGTTAACAGGAAACATTTGCTTTATTGTATTTGTTTATAGCTTAACGTAATCTTCACACCACTTTCTTTTATTTTTCCAAAGGTGTGTTTCAGCTGTGTGCTTACAGACAGACCAGTGCAGAACCGGCTCCTTCAAATAACCCGGACAGCTGAGCAGGATGAACACGCGTAATCTTCAAGGCTCTGGGAAAACTTCAAACTTTCCCTTTCTAGTGAAGGAAATAAATGGGAAATTGTAAAATCTCATGTAGATTTAAATGTAACCTAACCCTTGATAATTATTTCTGTTCACTCCAAAGATAAACGACAATGAGCTTTTTTTGCTGCAGTTTTTCAGTGCAAGAGATTCACCACTAGATGATGCTCTTAAGTTACTGATGAGGTTTAACTCCTCACAACTGCAAGAGCCACTTTTCCCTGTGGTTATATTTAGACTGATTATTTTTTTGAGTTTCATAAATTTGCATTTTTAGAAGTTTACTTTAGTCAGCAAAAAACAAAACTGTAATAAAAAAAAAAAAAAATCTAAAGAAAGGCATCTGACAGCTCATGTTTTTTGTCATGTATAAAAAGCCAGCAGGTATAATGTAATCCAAAAGAAACCTCAAACATGCAAATTATTATTTCCAAACATTTGCTTTATTTTTACAATAAGCAAAGCAATCTCCCAGAGATCACTTTAAATTACACAGAATGCAAATAAATACATATAGAGAAAGCCATAATAGATTTAAGGACATTAACAATTGGTACAAAATTATTTACAATACTCTGAGTAGTGCAAAAATCACACACAAACTGCCCTTATCCAGAATCTTGAAATGGGTCATTAAAAAAGGACAGTGGTTGTGTGTGCTGCCCCCTGGTGGTGTGGTTCAGTAAAAACATTTGCATTATTTCCGACGCTCCTGAATGAGGATGTAGCAAAAGTTGATTCAGTCACTGCAACAACTGATGGTGAAATATGGTCTGGATTTACTTTGTTAGGTACAAACAAATCATAAAACGGGGAAAGAAAGAAAAAGCTGGCATTCTGAGAGGCTTAATGTAGTTCAATTAAAGTGAGTTTTTTTTCCATTCCCCAATAAAAACAGTGAAACTTGAGGAACAAAGAGGTGCAAAATGTGAAACCCATCATGAACATTAGACAATGAAATGACAAGCTGGAACAGTTAAAACCACATGGCAGGTTGTGCCCACCAACCCTGAGTGAAATCAATTTTCAATAAGTAAAACTGAGCACCAAATACCTCAGAATGCCAGCTTTGTCATCTCTCCCCCAAACAAACAAAGTCATTTTGGGTCGTGACAGGCACAACACATTTTTAAAGTGCGCTCGCTCACTTGAGCCGCTCCTCTCACTTCTTATTTTTCTTAAAACAGTTTATTCCACTAAACACTTAAAAACTGCCCACAAACATATTCCTTTTTTTTTCATGCACATGTTGTTGCATATTGAAATGTCTTTTTAGGACCACTTGTTTGGCTTTAGAAACAAAAAGTTTGAGACCTTACAGCAAATGTGGTTATAAAACTTCCTCTCTAGATGACAAGAGCAATAATGCATAAACAGTTTCAGTCAAGTGTCGATACCTGCAGACACATGCATTAAAAAGACATTACTAGTGATTAGTCCTCCAGAAGCCGGTCACAGAAAGGGTTGTGCTTTTGCACAGAATGCTCAATTTACTGGTAGGCCGCACATTAAGAAAACATTTCAACCAGACAAGATTAAAATCTACTCTTGAAGAAGACCAAAGTTGAGAAAACATGTCTAGCCTTTGAGATAACTTCCTTATGTCTTTTTGTGCTAAAGCATTTGTGCAATGATGATGCATTTATCCAGCAGAGACTGGAAAGGAAAATAATAAATAACTGAGCAATGATCATTAAACAAGTTTAAATCATGCCAAAGATAGGAAAGTAATACTGCAATTATCATTGATTTGAAAGAGAGAGACAGGATAAGACCATCAGGAAATCATCCAGCCCCATGTGGGCTCATCTACTTTTAAGTTTTTAAGTCATTAATCCAACCCACAGCTGATCAGAAAGGCTAAAACCATTTAAGTACCCAAAACATACTGAATGTAAAGATGGAGACAGGTCTGAATATACAGCTTATGAATGAAAGGTTATATAAAGAGATAGAAAAAGCCATCCCCGTGCACTCATGCAAAAGATGTGCACTGTGTGCATCTTTGGCTATGCATAGCACTATGTCTCCAGTGTTGAGGTGCAGTAAAAAGCACTACAGCAGGCTGATGCTGACTGGTATAGCCCTATTCAGACTGCATGCTCAAGGAGAAGAGGACAAAGGACAACAGAAAAGAAAAGAAAAGAAAAAAAAAATCACATGAGAACATTTTCTGCAAGCAACGTACCAAACAACTTGGCTAGGGAGGCACCTTGCAGAGCTCGAGCCGTTTGGCTTTGGTATTAAAACAACAGACACGCTGCAACCAGGCAGTGTGAGAATATTTTTTTGGCTTGGCTCTGAGTGACGAAGCTGGAACATGTCCTTTCAGTTTGCCGCACAAAGAGGAAGTGTGGCGTTTTCAAGTCAACATGTCGGAAATTGCACAGGTTGGCCACTCTTCCTCTGTGTAACAGCGCAGGCCATGTTAAGAAGTCTGAGTACATTAAAGTTTGCCCTTCAGGTTCTGCTGAGAAGAGGCTGAAATGATCTTCCAAATCATGAGTCCACCGATCTCTCCCTCCATTGCTGAGTGTTACGTGTCTTTGTGATACCTGCTGAGAGAAAGGAAACGCTTTAGGAGCAGCACAACAACAAAGAACACACTTTTTTTTAATGTGTAGAACAGATGGTGTAGGTCATAATCAAAGAGAGAATGTGTCTCAGAAATACTATAAACATTAGTTTCAGGTAAGATACTATTAGTAGTAAATATTTATGTAAACTTAACAATGCTTTGGCCAAGAATACAATTACTGGTTGATGGTATATCTGTAGTTTATAAAGCAGCTGTTGGACAAAGAAGCGTTCTTATTGGAGGTTGTTGCACACTGCGTTTCCCACTTCCTTTCTGTGGCCCATTTTACTTTTGAATTTCCCATTTGGTTTTACACTGCACTGCGATAAAGGATCTGCTTTTTGTAAGTAATTCTACAGAATATGTAAGACTTCAGACAGCTTCATGGTGCATCACTAAGATCTGTTAATTTATGAATAATTCAGCCTCTCTTTAATCAGTACAGCACATCAGGGTAATAAAAGGTACAAATATTAGAACCTCATGAGATTTGAAGACATTGTTTTGCTGATTCAGATGCAGCTCAATTTATATAAGCCAAATAACTACAAAAAAAAGAATAAGTCACAAACTGAAGTCAGCAAAAACTGTCCACCAGGTAGCAGTACTACACAGAATACTGGATTATTTTGAGGCCTGCTAAGTCCCCAACAGCAAGGTGTTACTAATACAGCAGTGTTCAATGTGGAAATAAAAAACCTGTTCAGCATAAAAACAAAAAGAAATGAAAAGTGAGACATCTTACCCGCTCTGTAAGGTGAACTCTGGCAGAGCACCGAGGGATGTAAGTTGTTCTTCAAGGGCCACAATTCGCAAACCAATGTAACCTGAAGACAGAAGCAGCAGCACGACCCTGAAACACACAGAACATTTCAGACTTTAGGACCGGCTGCATTAAAGGTGTACTTCTCAAACAAATACATACACAAGGAAAAAAGAAATCAGACTATAGATAATTTTCTCCGTGTTTTGTTTAGGGATTGTGACTTTTCCAGGGAAAAGAAGTTACTAAAGATGATAAAGCCTTGGATTAAAAGATCTAAGAGGGAGGAGACAGAGCAGACAAGAGGACAGCGGTGCCACTTACAAAATCAAGTAAATGAAGAGCAGGGTGTTGAGGGTGCTGGCCTCTCTCTGAACCAGCAGAGACTTGGCTTTTTCAGTCACATTCCACACCCACGATCCACCTGGAAGGTAAACAAAGCATGAATATGGGACCATTTCAGATTTGATCCATTCACAGAACCCAGCCTGTTTTTGTTTTCTCACAGCAGTGTGGATATATGAGTCCTACCTGACTCAGAGAGTTCCTCTGAGGATGAACTCTCACTCTGCTGCAAGTGCAGACTCCTGAAAGCTGAACCGCTTCCATTAGGCACCGCTTCTACAGGAAGAGGAGATAAGAGACAAAAATCGATGTTAAACTTCTATTAGACCTTGAACTTTGCACGTCTACGATCTATTAAAGAATCGAGGACACAAGATAAGAGCAGCAAAACAATTTGTTTTTGTTTCAATCAGAAACTAGCATTACATTCTGCCTTTGAAAGAGACAAACATAATTGATTTATAAAAAATATAGTTGCAAATATCTATTAAAATAGTAAAGTAATATATCCAAAACTTTGCAGATAAAGTTGGTGTGCAGGAGCGCTTTGAAAATCCCACCTCTTGGAAGCTGATCCTGCAAGGACCGAGTTCCAGAACCATCTGTGTGGTCGAAGCTGTCGTCCAAACTGGACTGGCTGGAGTTCTGTGAATGACAAAATAATTGGTTTTAGTTTTTTAGAAACAAGTAACATGAATCATCTCTCATACTTTTTGATCCTTTATTCAAAAAAAAGGAAGTATTTTATTACTTATTTTAGACTAATTATTTTTATACATATTGTTCTTATTATTCACAAGGAAGACTTACCTCAAGTTTGTTCTTATCAAAGCTGCTGTTCTTGACTGGGAAGATGGGGCTACTAGTTGTGCTACTGTCCTGTAAGACAAGAATTAGAATATTATATGTTTCTGACAGATTTCCAGCTTTGAAACATTTCAAACTTGAAAATAAAAAGCTGTAAAAACAGTTTTGGAATTCTGTATTAATTGCTAAATTTAACTTGTAGAGATTTTTGGATAAAAATGTATTTTTAATGACAAAAAAAATTCCAATTAGTTGCAATACTTTGACATTTGCAACACTGTGCTTTTACCATTTGTCACAATGACCATTAGCTAATAATGTTACTCTAACACTGTGTGTGCTGTCTTAACCCACTGACCAGTTGCAGCATTTCAGGTTTTTCTGATGCTAATCAAAGCCACTCACCTCTACCTGAGGACAAATGGAGCGCAGCAGTTGGTAACACGATTCTCTGTTCCGCAGCGAGACAAAGAGGTACTGAACAATGACGAGAAACAAAAAAAGAACCATTAGTCATCTTTCTTCTAGGAAATCTGATAAAAATCGACCCGTTTCAGACTAAATATCAACCACAAAGTTAAATGAAGTTCACCGAGACTTGATTTTGAGCATAATGTTCGACTGTGTGTCCTTAAAGTTAATTTATCACAGATCGGAGGTGATAAACTGACCTTTTCTCCTGTGGTACGAATCGAAAAGGCATTTGGTACCAGCAGAGCTGTATTCTGCTTCTTCACTGCGAGGATGGAGGAAACTGGAATTATAACCTGTAAAAAAACAAAACACATCCATTTATAAACAAAAAGATTAAACTTAGAAATCAGTTTTAGGTTTGGCAATAGGATATGCCGGGATCAAAGAAGCCTACCTTAGTGTCCTTGAGCAAAACTGAGGAGTAAAAACAGGCGTGGGTCTCAGTGATGTACAGTCGACCGTGGTAGGGCACCTCTCGCTGCAGAGCACAGATGTATGCTGGGAGGACAGAACAAACCTTTTCAGTTTTATATAAATCTTTTTTCATTTAAAAATGAAGACTTTCATCTCTTTAAATCTTACCATGTATTAAGTCTACACTCTCAGGAATGTCTGGAAACAATCTGTGGAATGTCTTGTTGTGTTTTGTGAAGCTCTGAAAAGAGGAGAAGATTGCTTTTTGAAATTTAAAGGATAAAACAAAAAGACATTCACAAAGATGTCTTTATCAACTACATGGTTTTCAGTAACAGTTCAAATGTACTCACACTTTGTATGCCGGTACCCTCCGTCCTCTCAAAGCCCCTGTTGTCAACATCAAAAGTCTCTGACCTGCAGAGAAACAAACAAAGCTGTTATTTGAAATTATTTTAAAGGAAATCTTAACAGAAGCACAACATGAGCACTTATTTCTAAACATGCATCGTCATGTTTTGATGTGGCAAAATTTTCCATCAACCCTGATGAGTCAACAAAACTCTCTTATGAGCCCAGTCAATGTTACAGGAGAGCAAATTACATCTAAATAACTGTAGTGTTTTCAGCATTTTTACTTCATACACCACAAATCTGTTTCAATTGTTTGAGTCGTGTGTAAAAAAAAAAGGCAGCTTTCAAGTAAAGTCATGTGTGTGACGACAGAGCACCAGCTGAGAGTCAGGTCATGTCTTGTGATGCATGAATAGCAGCTAAAATTTGCTACAGTTACACGGTTTTCAAACAACTTGTGACTTTGTAAGTAATACTATTGTTTCCCTCTGAATCCTACCTGATGGCTACTTGTCTGGTGAGAGTTTTGTGCTGCAGCTGGATCTCGAGCTGGGCAGCCTCTAAGCTCAAGGCTTTCCTAGCCTCCACCTTCTTGATGCTGCCATTGCTTATGGAGCTCCTTTTCTTGGCTTTGGTTGGCAGTCCACCACCTTCTGCTGGGTAGCTGCTGGATGAGGGCAAGAAAAGAACACACACAAAAAAGGAACAAACTTAATATTTTTCCAGCGAACCGCATGAACATTGAGAAAGCAGAATTGGTCTTGGGGGTGTTGCTGTATAAACAGACATGTCACAACAGAATTACTTGCATTTTTTACCACTATGAAATGCAGAAAATATCAAGTTAGAACATATGCTGATAAAAAACTGTTGAGTCTTTTCTAAACCTCATGTTTTCATGTTCCAATGCAGCAATTGTATAGGAATACAAACAGCTGTAAACAGACAGGGAAACTTGAGAAAATGGGTTTTGACAAGAAAACTAGCAGTTAACACCAAGTAAAACCTTGTTAATAACCACAGCAATATAACAGTCGTGTGAAACAACCACAAAAATGATCAGTCTGAATTTCTGTCTATTAAACAGCCCCATGAATTTAGAAAAATAATTAACTCCCTGACTATTTACATTAAAAGTCTGTAATTTCACATGATATGTGACAACAAGCTTATCTTTACAATGCGCTGGAAATGCTCACCATTTTCCTATAAAAATGTTTTATTGATGCATGTTACGTCAGCACTTAAACGGAACAAACTCTCATCCTGGTTGTTTTCCACTCAGCTCTGTGTGAGCTTAAGACTGACTAGACTTTGGCATTTTCATAAAGTGGGGAAACAGTCTAGTAAAAGACAGACTGTGGGATTCTCTAGTCAACTTTTCAGAAGCCAAGGTCTGTCCTTGACCTGAAAACATTTTCATTGGTCAACAAAAATACGTACCTATAAAACACAACTTGACGAGACAAATTATAGTAGAATTTTAATCTTTAGGGAACTCTAGTAAAAGAATAAATTTTAGTTTTATACTGCTAAAAGCAAGATTCAAAGACAGGCTTACCTGCTAATTTTAAATCGCTTTGATGTACGAAAACCCATATACCTACTCACAGTAGGCATTTCTTGTTCTACCAGATGAATAAAAACAAAAACCCTTCCAACCAGTTTCCAAAAAACGTATTTGGTCTGAAAAATGTACAAGCTAAAAATATAAAAAGAAGCAAACTCGTCCTAATAATGATGCTTCTATAGCTTAAGACACGTTACTGTGTGCTAATTAAGCTCTTTGCCTAACCCACATCCTGCCAAAAAAAAAAAACATTTAAAGCCACTGCTGTGTTGCTTTACGATTCTGCTAGTAGAGAGGAAGCCACTTTTGTGTTTGAGGGTGGTGTGACACTCCGTAGTGAGTGACGTCAATCTGAGCCACTCCCCCAAAGCAAAGTATGCATGAAAGACCAGCCAATGCACAGTCCTCATCTCCCCTCCCCTCTCTCTTACACAAGGACTCAGACACACACAGAGTGCGACAGGCAATGACATGTATGAAGCCAGTTCAACAAATTCTTTCAATGATCTTTTTCAATATAAAAGCCAAAGAACATCTTGATCTGAAAACAATAATAATCTGAGTGAACGTAGAAAATCCTCCATCCCTTCCCAAACACCATCATCATCTTTGTCGTCATGCAGAACTGAAGTGAGATCAGCTGATTAATCTCAACAAACTTAGAATTCAAATGCTTTGTTCAACAAATATCTACAATTATTATTAATCTTCAACAGCAAAATCCTATTAAAACCTGTTTTAAATATAAAAGAAATTACAGATAAAAACATTCATGACCTTGACCAGGGAATAATGAGCAGTTCATACTTCTAGGCATGACCTAAGTAATCAGGAAAAAAATTTTTCAATTTAATTACATAGCCTATTGTGCGACGTCCATTCTTTTTTCAGTAGAACTTGTTTAATAACTGTCTGTCTATCTTCTGAGTGACTGGAAGAGAAGGAGGAAGAAAACACATTATGTAACTTTAGGTCTAACCAACTGGTTTTGATACTAATGATAGCTTCAAAGTATTCAAGATGGTTGTTAATAAGAATATGAAACAAATCTTAAGTGTTCAGAAAGTTTTGTGAATGTGCTTAGGAACTTATGAAAAAAAGTTTATGGTTAGGTTTTACATTGTTTCTCCTCCAGGACACATGTACATTTCATCCTTGTCCTCTATTCTCAATTATAAAAACAAGTAAACAAAATACAAAATGAGAAAAAATAAGTGTTTAACAATTTACTTGGTGTGCATCAATTATACTTCGAGGGGGTTAAAAACCCCATGTAAAGGCAAGTAGTATTCAAATACAATCAAACTCCAGAACAACTTCCTCTTTTTATGACAAATTTTGTTACTTTGTGTAAGTAGCTGATATATGCCAGCACTCAGAAGTAAACTCTAAAAGCTACACATTAGATACTTACAATTTGCTGGTACAGGTGTTAGTACGCGTATGATTGTTGTGCAACCAGTCATGTGACTATTCTATAAATAGTATGAGTGGACAGCGCCATCATTAAACCTTTTAGGTTTTTGTTTTATGATGAAACAAACAAACAAACAAAAAAAAACTAATTGATCCAACTTAGTAAAATAACTGTTCAGGAATAAAAGGCAGACATTGCATGACATGCAATAAAAAAAAGAAACATCACTTGACAATAACAGCATAAAAAGGACAACTTATCTGAAGTATAATGTGACCTGTGTCTTCTTTAGCAGCGATGTTTGAATTAGTACTTTGCATTTGCAAAGCAGGAGGTAGCTTGTAGGGGTGTGTATTGTTAGGAATTGACCTCTGACCCATTTCCTTGTTAAAGTGCCCATGTCACTGGGTGAGGGGAATTGAAGCATTTTGAATCTACCAACACTTAGGCTAACAAATTATATGCAAGCATTAAAAATGTCTAAAAAAATGGACCAAAATAAAAAAGTTCATCACAAGAAGAAAATCACTCATGAATCTTACATGATGTGTCATAAGACAAAGCTTACAAATATACAAGTATGAGTTACCAGCATTCGTTCAATATGTAACAAAACAAGATCATGTGATTAATATTCTACCAAGTTAAAACACTCATCTTGGTTTACAAATAGTCTATCCAGTAACGCATTAAATAGTACCTTAAATTCAAACTGAATATTTATTCCTACTTTAGCAGAAAAATATGAATTTTTAAATGTTCCTCAAACGTACTTCTGTCAAACTTTTTATTTTATTTGACTTTTTTTTGATAAGTATTGATAAGTAGATATGCACGGTTTACCTTGTCGGATCCACAGAACTTAAATCGGCCTCTGCATCTTCTTGGTTTACCAAAACGTTCTCTTTCTCCATAATTAACTGATTTTCCATCTCATCTTCTACAGTCCTAAAAAACCTGTACGTAGCTGAATGACAAGAGTGTCTCAATACCTTTTGCTCTTATATCCTAATCGCCAACTCAACAGGGAGTAAAGGTCTTTTTTACAGCAAGTGTCGAAAGCATTTCAGAGCACAGCATAAAGATAAAGCCACAGCAGGACAAGAGTCAAGTAAAAAGGTTAACGTTTGGTTTAACATGAACTGCTCTCCTAGCTTTCATTTTCCACAAGGATTAAGCAGAGTTGTGGAAATACATAACAGTGGGAGGTGATGGAAATGTAGGGGTTCAAAGAAACATTGCAGGGGTTTAAAAATTTAACTACAAAATACAATGGTCTATTCTCATCAGCTTTAAAAGCAGCCAATACAATAGGAATGACAACTGGCTTAGTCATTGTGAAAGATGTTAATGAGGTTTAGGGCACAGAAATAGTCAACAAGTATCTAGAAAAAAAAAACAAAAAAGCAATTGATAGGTCAAGTAGTGTAACAAGTAGTCCAAACATGTCAGGATTTGCTCCTCAGTGGTTTATTCCTATGACTTCATCCAACTGTACATCTGACATCAGCCCCACTTAGTCATTATATATCACCTACTTTAAACCCATGCTGTCTCAACACCACCTGCCACATTTCCACTGCTAACATGTGACAACCTACAGAGTGAACAAGGGGTGACAGCTGGGTTTGAAATAGATTTGGCAGTTAGCAAATCATTAAAAACATGATCCTGGCCACAGTCCTGAGGCCTTTCAGGGCTGTTGAGTATGTATGCATTTGCCCTAGATACAAAATCTATTATATCAGTAAAGAGTTGCCCACCATCTATTGATATTGGATAAGCAGGCCACCGTTTTATCTATAGCCTTTTGGTATGACTATGGCAAATGATAAATCTTTCCACAATCAAATTTTACAGCTTCAAAAGGTTAATCTTGAAATATAAATGGGAAAAAGTGCCAATTTTAAGTGTTTATAAAACATAAGTGAACAAAAAGGTCAAACCTATTAATTTTCCTCAAATGGCTAACATACAGTGCAGAGTCAGACTGACTTCAACAGTATAGTTTGATAAATTTATTGAAAGAGTTTGTCCACTCATTGTTTTAAGTACAAACAATGCTTGAACAAAATGTTCAAAGAAATATTAAGTCACTCATTATCTTTGTTCCAAAAAGGAACTTGCGTGTCAATGATTAAAAAACATGAAATTACTCAATTCAGGACAGCTGGTTTCTAAAACATGATTAGATAATAGATTTAAAGTTTTCAAAATCTTGTGCTGACGAAAGCAGAGACCGATGTCACAAACACAGGACATCCTAGTCAGCAGAACAAACCCTGTGGAGCATAAAGATATGATGCTTTAAATTTTCCGTTTTGAGTGATCCCAGTAGTCCTGCTGCAGATGTCAGCCTTGTCACCTGGTCTGCAGTGCAAGCACCCTTAAGACAAAAATTACCTGTAAGCAGAACTCTCCTATGACCAAAGCTGCTGCTGTAGCAACATGAACCACAAGTTCACATGCAAGACTTCCTAAAGTTTTTCAACCATTTACCAGAAACCATGAACATAGCCATGTGGTGTGATAGCGCCACCTTCTGGACAAACAAGATCATTTAACTGCAACAAACTGATTTCCCTTTAGATAATCAATTTTAGCCCCCAAAACAAAGCAGATCATTGTACCTGCATTTGCATACCTTAAAAACAAAATTAAACAATATATTCAGATCAAATCTTCATGGTAATGTAGAGTGCAAAAAATAGTAAGTGAATTTGTTTATTCAATATGGTTGACATTTGGCCTACTTTATTACAGCCACATTGATTTTCACCACCATAAACAAATACAACCTAAAATATTACTCGGGCATCCTGCCAGGGCTTCCCAGCGGGAACTGTGTACATGTGCCGTCCCAAGTGTAAGAGATATGTGTGTGTGTGTGTGTTACTGAATAACTGGGGCTGTGTATTGGTATAAGAAGTCACGCGGCCTCATGCACACAACACGTCCCTCAACTTCCTTCATGCAAATAGAACACAGAAAAACAGAGAAGGCCTTTCTTCAAGACAACTGTATTCTATGAACGACCGGGCAAGTGTGCAGAGAAAACTAGGTAGTGATGGAGTGTAAAAAAATACCCACAAGATTTTAAATCGCTTTAAAAATCATAATAATACAAAAATTTATTCACTCAGGATCCAATAATAAAAACCTGATTTCAGCAACTTGGGGTACATGGTTGTCTGAATACAGCAAAGTCAGATGGGCTATAAATTATTTAAATACTGCCAGTTGTTTAAACTTAAAGGCATAATTTTCAATTGAACAAATTCAAATGATCTTATCTTGTTCCCATTGTAGTACATGAAATATTTTCCATCTTTTTACCAATAAAATGTGATGAGGTATAATGTACAGGTCAGGACAAGAAGAATTTTGTGCTTCCCCTTTGTTTAAAAAAAAAAAAAAAGCCAACAAGGAGCCAGACAAGCTTTAGTCATGATTCTAAGTACCAGTAAGTCTTTGTGGGCCTGAATCTAGAATAGTACTACTTTAAGTAGAATTCAGCAGGCGCCTGTGAAATTCTAAAAGGCGAAACTGAAGAAGAATACAATCTTTTTCTTGGCTGTGTGACAAGGAAATCAGAGTAGTCATTAGCACTAGTCCAACAGAGGCAAAGCATAACTTCGGCTGCTACCAGCTAGGTAGCCTGCAACCCGTCATTAAGCAACAGACAGTTCTGCAGACGTGGTTTTCTGACTTTAACATGGGTTTTTCTCCCTGTGCCTCGTACGCATCTCATAATTAAGACCTGCAGTTTTCACAGCCCACAGCAGGATTGAAGTTCTCTCCTGGGAGCATCTTCCTGGAGCCAGCAGGATGCATGCAAAGCTGCCCCACCCAGCCTATTCTAGGATCTTGTATTTCCAAAAGCTCTGCAGCTGTGCCAGGTCTCTTCCCTAGTACCAGGCAATTCATTTTTTTCCCCCTGACAGCACAAGCCTGTATGAAAACATCTTACAAAAAGCTAGCAAGGACGATGCTCAGCGTTAAAGCTTGCTTTGCTACCGTTTCTGCTTATTTGAAACGGTCTTTTCACTTTATTCTGGAGATTCAATTATAAAAAAGGAAACAAGCAAGTCGATGAGATTAAATGACTTACTGTTTTAAACGGAAAGTCCTTAGTTTGCTAAAGCCTCATACAGCCTGAATGCGTTCTTGAAACGGATATTCACCCACCATTCCATACCAGATAGACTCACCATAAGTGCACTGATAACCAGTAGGCCACCTCTGATTGGCAGAGCTCTTTTACTCCTGCAAACATCTATCTATGGGTTGGAATGTTGAAGGCAAAACCTAGAGGACATGGAGAGCTGACAGCAAGACTCAGATCATTTATATAACACTGTGGACCACCTGTGGTCAACCCATGAAGCCTAAATATAGACTATTCTTAGAAAACATGGACACGCTTGTCTGGATGTAGTACGGTACACAGTTTGTGTAAAGGGGTTTTTGAGAGGGAATGTGTGTTGAGAGGGCTGTGTTAAGTCTTTTCCAAGGGTTGGGCACCTGTGAAACTGAACAGGCCTAGACGATGGAAGAGCAAATGTTGATGCCAATCTGACCCATTAGAGCAGGTGGATGAAGTCATGATTTCTGAGCTGTACACAAAGGGCGAGATTAGGAACCAACCAAACCTGGACCAGCTTTTGTTTACGCCAATTTTAGACTTTTAATGCTAGTTATTTACACTCAGAGGATTACCTACAGTAGTTACTACAACACCTCACAGGACAGTAATGTGGGTTGTTATTATTATTAAAGGATGGAAAAAGTGAAAAAGGTTAGAAATTAAACAAGATAATCAATGTATGTACTGTCACAAAAAGCTCATGACAATGTTTTACACGAACACATCATCCAGCTAAGACTTATTTACAATTAACTATAATGTATACTAAAAGGGTTCCAGGCCTTTTTAATTTAATTTTGTTTTGTTAAGTTATAAAATTGGGTCAGATCTCATTAAATTAACTACGTATGAGTCATTACGACAGAACAGAGATTAATTCCAGTATTTTGCTAATAAAAATAGTAAAACATGCTCTCATTTGCCACGTTTCATGATATACAGCTAAACGTATTTCAGTAATTTATTTAAGGAGTTCGTATTCCATTACCATAAACATACATTTAGCAAAATAAAGCTGACATGTTATCTTAATTTAAATGTCAGCACATCCTTAGCGGATGGTTAGCATGCTAGCGGTTTGTACCACTGATGGGCTCTGTTAATTTCACACGGCTGGTTTCAACTACACTTTATCAGTCTAACTACAACAACGATATTATTTTCTGTACGACTAGTCTGCTGTCAGCAAATAAACAGATAAACAAAATAAGTTAGCATCCACCCGACAAAACGATGCGCTACAGCAGCCGGCGGAAGATAGCGGCTGAGCTCTTTAGCCACATTCAATCCACTCACCTCTCCTTCATGAAGTGCTTTATTCTCACGATGGCCTTTTCGTCGATCTTCCTGAGGAAGGTTTTGAATCTCTCTTTTTTATTTTCAAGCATTCTTCCCTCAGCCAGTGGTGGTCGATTCGTGTAGAAACGACTCTCCACGCCAAACTCCACCGTTCTTGTTTGGCTTCTCGTTTTTTTTTTTCGCCCTGTCTCCCCACTTCATACACGGCTGATTAGGATAATGAGCTTAAATCGGACCAAGTCAGAAGACCAATCAGAATCGTCGAAGGCCAATGAAAAAACGGTCATGTCAGATATGTTATCCAATCAGAATGAGGTAGTTGGCCTAAACCGACCGCCCATCTACCTTATATGGTAAATGGGCGGCCCCTGCCTTAATTTATACAAGGTCTGATACTATTTCACGTGCGTTTGTCTTTTTAATCAATAATTTTTGAGAGAAAGTTTATTTAAACACGAGAATAGATGAAACACTATTATTGTTTGATGTGCCACACTATGTAAACCTAAACTATATAGCAAAACACTCAAGTAGTCAAATAAACCAGGGTGGGGCCTGACTGTTATGCAGATATTCTGTTGGGTGAAGGTGTTTGTGTTTAGTCCCAATGTCAAACAAAGTAACATAAAACAGTACAATTACGTTGAATAGTTTCATTTAAATGCAGATATATTTTAAGACATTTATTTTTGTATGTGAGTAATAATGGTGAAAATGCTCACTTGAACTCAATGTTTTTAAATTAAAAAAAAATGCAGTACTGTGTTATAATGTCATGATGTATATACTGATCCCTAAATGACTCATTTGTGTGGAAAGAAGGCCATGTGCCCATGACTATTATTCAATACTCCACCACCACACCCTATTACAGATTTTTGATGCAAGACCTCTTAATTTATAAAAAGAAAAAAAAATGCAACACCTCAATGAACACATGGCATTGACTCTTATCTATTTGTAGGCCTATAATCAGCAATTCAAGGCCATAGGGCCAAACATTATGCTGGAAGCTAAGTCACAATGGCATCACACTGAAAGGCTATTTTGTCTTTTAAATTGTATAAGTTGCACACAGCAAATGGCGAATAGGTACTCTATTTTTACATTAATTGCATTATCTGATATTGTAGTTATTTAAAGTCGCCTTGAGAAGTGTGAGGAAGTGTTTACAGAAGCTGACCCTGAACTTTGTCCTCTGCCTGGAAGTTATGAGGAAATGCCTTCCACTAACAGAATAAAGATTATATTTAAGTGTAATTTAAATGTTTACACATTTTTAACTCATTCTAACTTGAATGATTTGTCGCATCATGAGAAATCAGTAAAAAATTATGAAAAAGGATAACATATCGACAATGACCTTTATCACATAAAACAAGATTCTTATCAGGTTTATAGAAAGGTGCACAAACATCAGCTTTTTTTTTTAGTTATTATTTCCCTCCTCCTCACCAGGCAGTTCAGTCACTACCACGCCACCAGTAACAGAAGAGGCAGTGTATTGCCACATGACACGGCAAACACAACACCCTCACACAATCTGGCCTTTACACTAGCCAGCCAGCCAGTCGGACTTCCCTGACGCCCCCGCTGCCTGGAAGCAAGGCAGATACTAAAAAGGAAAGCACGCATCATGAGGAAGTGGGTAACGCAACAAAGTGGCGTAGGTGCTACACGGGCAGTTATAGGCTTTTCTGTGCTGAATCACTGACGTGGATTAACACTCATTATTGTTTGCTCACAAAAGAGAAATTACCTAAAGACATCACAGTAGCCCACCTACCCAGCCCACCCAAATGTTTGATGTAATTTCATAAATCACAAGTGTTTTTTTTATATTATTGAAACATCAACCTTAAAATCTTACACATTATATTCCATGAATGATCATAATGGCTTGGGATGTAATCAGGAAAGGCAAACAGCATTCCTGACAGTAATAACCTTTATCTAAATTTTTATTACCGCTGCTGTGAAGAAGATATTTTAGAATGTGACTCTACACTGATTACTGAATGGAATAAGCTATGTGGCAGCTGATTATATTCTTCCTCTTCTGGTAGTAGGGGGGAGTATTTTATGAGGAAGATTACAAAATATTGTATTTCCACATAAGAGTCAAATACTAGGCCAAATTGTATAAGGCTGTATGTAAATCACAATTAAATACAAAGTTTGTCCTGTTTGATAAGATAATGGATGGAACTGCACACAAGATGGGAACATTATGGATAACTTATGTATGTGTTGGGACATGACGCTCAGCTACTACCACATGAAATTTTAGCACCGTATCTGTGAAAATAAATGAGTCATTGTCATTTTTGTGTTTTCTTTTTTTTTAAGATCAGTTGGCTGTGGTAGCCATCTTGAATCAGATAAAAAAAAGGAGAATGACGAGTGAATATAAAAAGTTAGATGGCAACATTCAAACATAAAATAAAACAATTGTATTGTATGACAAATAGTGAAATCCAGACCACACTTTTTGCTAATATTGACCGACTGAGTGCAATTTATTCACCATCGATTCGGTCAATATTTGCACACGACTTTAGCAACAGTGAAAATAAAAACCACCCCATCTCTCAACAGCCTATGAGCTGAGAGTTTCAGGACAAAAGAACCACAAAATTTGCTTTTGCAAACACAAAATCCTTTGATTCTTAGCAGTCATCGCACTCTTTTGTACTTAAATTTAGCCGTTGTTCGAAAGTAAGAGTCTTACAACTGTCATGATTCTTGGCTCTAGTTGCCTACTTAAAAAAAAATCCATATAAAGTTCCTTTTTTTACAAGCAGTGAAAATGAATGTGTGCAGCAGGTTAATTGGCCTTGTGTACAACTAGTTTTAGCACAGCTTAGATGACTGAAAATATAGCTGTTAAAACTTGTGGATCTGCTAGAACACATTGGTTCCTGTTTCTTTGATTGTGCCTGTAATTACTATTAAAAAAAAGAGTAAACATAAGAAAAACGCCACATGGTTTACTTGGAAGACCTTGGTGGGCGAGCAACGCCTTGGCCCGCAAAGCTCGTGACGAACACTGCAGCTGCAGCCGTGCCCTTTCGTATCACAGGTGCACGGTCAATGCTGATGAAGCGGGCTGAAAAGGAACAACACGGGTTGTACTCTACCCTGGAAGAATATGTTGTTTTACCTTGTGACGAAACATTCAAACACGCTTAACAAATGGAACTGAGATAAATTGCTGTACATGCCAGGACATCCTAACAGAATGTGTCAAAAACTGATAGCATGCAAGATTATTTAACCCTGGAAAATGTGCATCACTGGGACTTCCAAATCAGTCGTCTACAAGCAGAGTTGTAAAGTAACTAAGTACAAATATTTTGTTACTGTACTTACTTAGGTATAAATTTTGGTTATCTGTACTCTACCTGAGTAATTATTTTTCAGCCTACTTTTTACTTCTACTCCTTACATTTTCCCACAATTATCTGTACTTTTTACTCCTTACATTTTTAAAAAGGGCAAGAAGTAGAAAGTCGTTACTTTTATTTCATTTTTGCTTGTTTTCATTTCATTTATCTCATTCGGCTTGTTATCAAAAGAAATACTGTAAAGGTAAACTATGCCTCCTGGATAGAGTGAATCTAATTGTGGTTGATTGAGACATATAAATATAGTTAAAACATTTTCACAGTGTATTAACAATCCATCACAGCAGCACGACACAAATCATGTCACACTCCAGCAGGACATATCAGAATTATGTAGCCCGAAGAAGTATGTGACATATACATATAAATACATACAGTATATACCTGAAACAGCTACATTAGTGCAGCCTAATTTTTTTAATATTAATATTTTAATAGTCATTTAGAAAAATGACTCCCAATAAATGTCATTTTGGAAAATCTAACCACTCATTTTTACTCAATACTTTTACTTTTAATGAGATGCACATTCTTCAAATACAAAAAGTCAAAGAAAACATCTTTATATTATAAGAAATTTGGAATAATACACACAATTTAACCCATTTTGTCCCATAATTGGCCTATTTTCTTTTGAACTTGGCTCAGCCAAAGTGAAGCAGGAAGTGACATCAAAGGGGAACTCTATAACAAAGAAAACTCTCTGGTCTTTGTTTATTGAAACAATAATATTTGAACTCTGATTCTTCATCTCTCTTTAATAGTGACTTAAAATAATTTTAAGAAACATCAGATTCTTCTCTACAGTCTGTGTTGTTAGCTTCTGTAACAATGCTCTGTTCACATGCAGACATTCCTCTTTGACATCACTTCCTGTTACTTCACAGGCAAATATCTCAACAACCGTTCATCTCAGCGACATGAAATTTCTTTTGCAATATTTTATCAATGTCCTCTTTCTAAAATTGCATTCATATGTATTACAAAAATTTGACATCACAGGCACTTTAAGTATCAAAAATAAATTTCTGACATAAAATGTACTTAAGAGATACTTTAAGACTTTTTCTCAAGTAATAATCTTAGAGGAGACTTTAACTTTTACCAAAGTAATATTATGGTAAGATACTTTTACTCAAATGTGAACTTTATACAACACTGGCTACAACAGAATCATCTGACTGCAACTGGTGACACATTCCCTGCTGGCAAGTTCAGAGTGGGATTTTTTTTGTGGAATTTCCAAATTCAAAACGCAGAACGTTAGTGTATTCTTGTGTCCTCACATGAATGTTGCCCTTGTTAGCATAGCGTGTGCCTCACATTTAATGATAAACACACCGTCAAGGACAAATGAGCATCATGACAGAGCGAAAAAAGAAAAATAAATTAATCAAGCCTCCGTCATGTGTGATAAAGTCTGTGAGGAAGCCAACAAAAGCACAACTTGTTTTCTGATGTCCTGACGATGAGGTAGATCCCCTTTTCCAGCCGCCTTTCATCTCATTAGTTTTTTGGATTATCGTAATTTTCGAAACCAATTTCAACATCAGACACTGCATTGTAGTGATGTAATTGGAAAAAAAAAACACATTTTAATAAGCAGACAGCGTAAAAAGAAACAGCATAAATGGTTTTCTCTCTTTATTTTGTGGACCTGTAGGTTGAGGGTAAAAAGGTCAGCACACCAACAAGCATTTTACCCCGGCACCAACCTTTTTTTCTTTCAGCCGTGCCAGCAGGCAGCCACATCTTACTGCCTACCCAGTAAGATCATCTTACCGGGAACACTGGGACAATTGTCTGCGGTTCCCAGAGTAGGAGTCATTTTGCAGATATGCTGGATATTTTCATACTTTAGCGGGCTGTTCACACGTTGAGGGTGATGAGGGTTTTGTCACATGTCATGTTGCTCAGCCGGTATGAAGGATTAGAAGTTTACCCGTGTCGTGAATTGAAAACCTTTTACCTGGCGTGCTTTTATTTGTGCTCTCTGTCCGTGAGCTGCTGAAGGCTCAGGTGTAACAAATATAGTCAACGTGTATTGGGTTTCTACCTGGTAGGGCGACTTGTACTGGGTTACACTCATAACTTATTTATCTGTGTTCCTCACTCCAGAGCTTTTAGGTGGTTGGTTGGACGTTTCATGGGCTAAAAGGTGGGGAAGGACTGTTTTTTTTATTATTTTCTTCTGCTATAGTTGCTCACCAAAACCTGAGCAGAGGCCGATGCAGAGCGGCGAGCTTATGAGCCCGTAGGAGTCCAAGGCAGTAGTGGTCAAGGCCATGGAGGACCAGAAGGCCCAGAGTCAGGGGTGCACGGAGCCCACAGCTCCTCCGCTTCCGCCACCTTCGCCTCCACCAACGGATCCGCCAGAGTACCCAAGACCCAGGCTCATCTTCCACACCCAGCTGGCTCATGGGAGCCCAACGGGGCGCATCCACGGATTCACCAACGTCAAAGAGCTGTACGCCAAGATTGCAGAGGTGTTCAACATCTCCCCCTCAGAGGTATCATGATTAGAAAGCCACACTGAAAATCCTTGAAATACTGCGTGGTTGTTGCCCTCTTATTATTTCGGCTTTGTGTTGCAGAAATAAAAGAAAACAGGTTGTCTGCAGGTATTAGGTTTCCATTCCAGTATTTGTTTCCATGATGCATTGTTGGAGATTATTTCCTCCTACTATTATCTGACAGACTTTGTACTTGAGCTCTCACGCAAGGATCAATAGTGGAAAACAAATAGCTAGCAAAATGAAACTAGCTGGTGGCATTTTTCACATAAAAGGTTTTTTTTTTTTAAAAAAAAGAATGTAAATAAAAAGTGAAACTGAAAAATTGAATAGATATAATTTTCAGTCGTTTATTGTCAACAGCATATTAGGTTTGTGGGCTGAAGAAACTAAATGAAATTATCAATACAGACTTTTTTTAATGTTACAGCTATATGGATTAATAATAATAGGGCTTACACACTGCTTCATGCCTGATTCTGTTTTGACTTCTGATATTTACTGTGAACAAGGTGGAGTAGGTTACTCCAAGGTTGTATCTTTAGGCCTACCAGTAATTACTTACTTACTTTTGTAAAACGATTCAGGATATTTTGAGGTTAAAATACATTGCAATACTTTTACTGTGATTTACTTAACTTTACTTTTGTTTATTTTTATTTTTTGCATTTACCCTGCACCATTTTTTTACATGTCAGTTCAACAATAAGAAAATGCCCCCCCTTCTCCAACAGTAACAAATATTTTACATTTTTAGAATGTGTTATATGTCATACCTAAATTTCCTCAATTTTCCTATAGTATGCATTTACCTGGAGCGCTGCTTGACTACAAAAAATGACAACACTATTCAAAAAATACATCCATAATGTGACAAGATCAGACTTAAAACCCTGCATGTCATTTTTAGCAGTTATGCTAAAATGTACACATATGACCTTGTAAATTTTAAAATCTGGTCAAAGTTACCTAAAGACGATAAGAGACTTGCAGCGGTGTACTTAACTAGTTAATATCTACTGTGTCAGAGCAAATTCTATAACTTTATTGGGGGGGTTATATTACATTTATTAGGGGGTCAAATTATTGTGGGGGTCATAGCCCCCCTAACTCTCCTGCAAATTACGCCCAGGGTTTTCCCAAAGTACTCAAGTGAAAATATGATGAACTACGTGTGGCCCTGTGATGGACTTGCGACCTGTCCAGGGTGTACCCTGCCCCCTCGCACAGTGACTGCTGGATATGGGCACCAGTGACCCCCGTGGCCCTAAAAGGAAGAAGCAAGTATAGATAATAGATGGATGATGGATAGTGCTACTTTTACTTAAGTAAAAATTAACATTCCAAGAATGTACTTGAGTAAAAAAGTAATTCATAAAGAGGCTACGTGAGTACTGAGTAACTGCTCGCATCTTTTTTGAATATTTTAAAATGATGTCATCAGACTGACAAAAAAAATAGAAAGTTAGGTGCATATTCTGGTGTCAAAATAACAAAATTACAGTGGCTATCTACCATTTACCATATATTCACCCGACCTCCAAATGGTTCAAAGCTTGTGTCCAAACAAGGTGTGTGTGCATCTGGTGCATTTCTAGTTAAAACATGTTTGTCCTTCATTCTGTGAAGTTTCTTACAGTGGGGCAGGCTTTAAAGAGCATTAGTCTGAAAACAATCTTCAGACAAAAATGATGATTATCATACATTTTGAGCACATTTTATCTATAGAATTTACTTTGCTGTGTAAAAGTGCATTTAGAATTGTGATTCATCTTAACCTAAATCATGCAATTTAGCCTCTAAACCCCTTTACCAGAACTAGTGATTGGTCCTTTCCTTTGAATTCCCAATACTGACACTCAGCAACAAGCAAAAGTACAATGCACCACAGTCTTTATCATCATTATCAGCATTCAAGGCTATCTTGATTGCTTTTCCTATCTTTATAGTTCATGGCCTTGATTACACGTGTTTGATCCTGTCGGGCAGGTACTGTACACACATCCTGATTGTGTCTTTGGTGCTGCTGCACATTTTCTTTTAGAGCACAAAGATTTTACGGTTAATTTGAACAAGTGCTTGCAAACATCTTAGTTCCTATGAAAATCGTTTGGAGTATTAAAAAGCTACGATTTGATGCTGTTTAACAATTACCAGCAGCATGGTGTGTACAACTAACAGAAGCAGTTTTTATTGTTCAAAATGCAGGTTACAGAGATCATACAATCTGTTCTAAAGGCCCTGGCTGTCACACTATACTGTTTTAGACAACTCATGCCATCTTATCAAAAGTTTGTCCAACACTAAAGATCTCTGAGCTGAAGGTGGAATAAAAACAAAAACAATCTACTATTTTGGATTGGATATAAACTGTAGCTGATGTGAGTAAAATAGTCCTAACAAAATTTTCACAAGTCAGCAGGAAGTGTCAAAACATTATAGTGTGACAGGAGTATTTGAAGTTCAAAGTATTTGAATTTCCCACTCTGGTAAAGTCCCAACTCTACATGTTTTGTTTAGCGCCAAACATATTTGCTTATTTGCCTTAAAAATATTCAAAATAGATTTCTTTTTCGAGAAGGAAGTTACAATTTAATTATTTTGTCAATTTAAAGTTAAGGTTCAAATATAAAATTGTTTAAAAGAAAATTGTTTTCATGAAATATAAAGATATAAGTAAAATATGACAATAGCTTAATAATATACAGGTGCTGGTCATAAAATTAGAATATCATGAAAAAGTAGATTTATTTCAGTAATTCCATTTAAAAAGTGAA
>JAUBOC010000103.1:7952128-7964774 GCA_032275365.1 Anablepsoides cearensis | reverse complement strand
ATATTTTTTTTTTTTCTAAATTCAGATTTTAATATCAGAATTCTGTGGAAAAAGTCAGAATTGTGACTTTTTCCCCACCCCAGAATTAGGAAAAAGTCAAAATTCTGACATAAATCTCAGAGTTCTGAAAAAAAAAAGAACTTTTGAATGATGTCACTTGGGAGAACTTTTTTGTTCTGTGGCCCTAATCCTCTTTCATAATCCAGAGCCACCAGACCTATAGAAGATGGACATAAAGAGAAAAACTGGAATAACACAACTCCACATTTTATATAAAAACTACATGTAATAAAACTGCTGTGTTACATTTAGAAGTTACAGAACTAAACGGAATTCTTGACATTTGTATTTTAGGAAAAAGAAACAAAAATGAAGACAGATATTTTTGTGTTGCCCCTTTTGATCAATTAAACCACTGAAATTTGGGGGCCTATGAGTCACAACTCTGTGAAAAAAAAAAGACCTCGTTTTTAATAATAAAACATAGATTTACATTCCAATACATACAATGGACATACAATTTCGGAGTTTTTTTTTTTTTAATTCTGAGTTACTTCTGACTTTCTAAATTCTCTCCAATAACAACTTAAACCTTTCTATTTACTTAAATTATTTTGTGTTTTCTTCTAATTCTCCTTGTTCTCAAATTAGACATATTTTTGCAGGACGCCTGTTTGCACTATAACTCGCAACAGAGCAGTTTGTGTTTTTCCTGTCACCAACTTGGCGTAAAATTGTTACAATTTTTAAATGTCTGGTGAATTTCAGAGAATGACCAAACTGTTCAGCTGGAAGTTAGATTACTGAAGTGGGAAACTGACTAACAAACTATTAGTCAGCTGATTGTTTGGTTTTTGATGTAATAGTAACACTCTATTTTAAAAAACTTTATTCCCATATTATGGCAGAAAAGTGGACAGCTACTAAAATGATCTTTTTTTGGATAAAAAAAATACATATTAATTTTCATGCTAGCTTTGGTCAAAGCTACAAAGAGCCGTTGCAGAGGAACCAAACAGCCACAAGTGGCTCCTGAGCCGCAGGTTGCAGACCCCTGTACTACACCTACCCCTGATTTATTTTATAGACAATCCTGATGCAGCTCGATAATCCAGGTAGGAAAATCTGAAAAAGTGGAACTTTTTCAGAGGACCAACTCAACTTTTTAAAAATATTTTATAGACAACTAAATATTATGGCCAGTAACTGTATGTCATGTTTTATACAAAAGGCTTTAAATAAAAAAAAAAAATACTTACTTAAATTTCTCAACAAGGAAAATCTTAATTTAAATTACGGTCAGAATCAATAATATTACTAAACAAAACTATGCTTTAATCTGCAGGTTGTAATCTAGAGTAAGACTGCTTGCAGGAGGCAAAGGTTTGGCTTCAGCACCCATCCGTTCCAGACATCTTACTTTAAGGTTAGCCGTTATTTGAAGAGCATCTCTGGAGGACAGATGAGAGAGCAAATACCACCAGGTGAGGGTTTACCTCTGCACCAATATCAGCTTGCCTGGGTGGCATTTATCAAGCTTCAAGAGGGGCTTAAGGACACACCAGGATGTTTGTGAAGAGGTTGGTGGATAAATATAGGAGGGAGCTAATCAAGCCGTCTATCAACAAAAGGACGCACCATCTGTTTGCCTCATCACTTGTCCTGTGGCTCACGCTTTTTCTGTTTTCAATGCAAGTTCCAGTCTGTTGAGTTATATACAAGGAAGTAGATGCAATTACACATCTTTCAGAACATTGCTATATTTTTAAAGTAACAGATGGGCTTGTGCAAATGTAAGGGAAAAAAAAACTTTGCAAAATGAAATATGAACAGAATGCACAGACTTGTAACTATTACTATATTTTCTGTAAAGTGAAATGATAGATATAGATTTGTTGTGGATTGGATTGCAAAAACAGTTAAAAATGGAAAGAGAGCAACAAAACTGTAAAAGTGGCATAAACCAAAAAAAAAAAAAAAATTGAAAATTTAGATGACTGGCAGTATGATTTATATAATTATAAAGAATGATTTAATTAAAAAATTAACATAAAAAATCTCAGTCACTGTTTTTCAAGCATTGTGAATATTTGAGAAGAGGGTCTCTGAGGTCACTAAGTGGGAGTTTCTTGTTTTGTGGGGGGAGTTTATCCAAGACATGATTGGACTGTTTGAATTTTGTGGGAGGAGTTTGTTAAATATGCGATTGGCTGGATTGAATATTTTTGTGGTGGGGTTTGAAGAAAGAAGCCATAATGGTTTATTTGGATGAAAGCTGGCTGGGCAGTTGGGGGGGATGTGCAGCTCTGTCTAATCAACCAGAACTTTAAATATAAATATTCATTCTGGTCATAAATTGAAACATGAAGGTGCTAGCTGCACAAAATTTGAAAAAAATATTGCTAGTTTTTTAATATTAGTAGTACTAACTTGGGACAGGAAGGTGCTAGTCGTAACAAATGAAGACAATAAATTATATGTAAATGTTCACAATAATTTTACAATTACTTTGTCTTAATTGTCCCACTAGACTATCTAACTTAATTACGGTTTTGCCCAACTCTGCCCACCCACGAACCTACCTCTATATCCAAAAATCCGCCAGTCAGTTTGGACAAACTCCGCCTACACAGACAAAAAACTTCCCATATTGCAGAGACTCCTGGTTGGAATATATGGCAATCAATAAGAAATCAAATATTATGCAAACATTTTTATAAGGTTTTTGGTCAAATTCAAAGTAATCTGTTTGCATTGCTAAATTTACACTGTAATATGTTTGAAACTAACAAAAAAAGACATTTTATGTATCAATCTAAAATAACCACATGTACAATGGTTTTCAGACAACATTTCTTTAATACAAAGTCAACATATCTACATACACAGTGGCTTTAAACCAATTATTGATTCTGTTTGAAGTAACAGTTTGAAAGTGATAGCACTTGGCCCTTTATATAAAGGGAAAAAAATGGTTTTGCTGAGTTTGGGTTCTTTTCATTTGTCGATATGTACCGCAGCTGTTTTATTCTTTTTAATGGGACTTCTTTTGTTTATTTATTTTTTCAGTGTTGTCCTTTTGTTACATCCCAACCTGCTCTCCAATATTAGTGGCTGTTTTACCAAAAAAAAAAAGAAAAAAAAAGAAAAGAAAAGAAATAGAAAAAAAAGTATCATCTTTACTTGAAGTCAAAAGAGTAACACACGGCACAAATTTTGAGCAACTTCCATGATTTCACTTTTGGCCTGTTCACCAGTCTCTTCGAATCCTGCAGGGATTTTTGTTCATTAGGAAACACATCAATGGGAATATGCAGCAAGTTTTTTTTTTTTTTTTGGTTTTTCTCGATCTGTCCTTGGTTGCACCGCATTGCTGTTGTTCACCGAGTCCTGATTTCTGTCTGTATCCCATAACGAAACATGGTCAAAGAAAAACAGCATGTATACAAGGCTAAAGAAATCACCAGGGAGCAAAAAGGTCAACGTGTTATGTTGTAGGTGAAGTATGTATGGCCTTCAGCGTAGCTGGGTTTTAGACTTTTATGAGTTAACACCTTGCCATTTTGAGCAACTGAACAGCTACAGATCTTCTGGGGATTTGTACGAAATCTAAACACCTCTGAGAAAAGTAGAGGAGCAACTACCTTGTAACTTATCGTTTTTGGACTTCTGGCATTTAAACAACATCACAATCTGATTTTTTAAATTATTTTTTGGAAACCTAATTACTTAAGTTTAATCTTCAAATAATTGATGATGCAAAGGTTAGTGGGTTGAGACGACTGATATCTCAGCTTCGGCTAAATTCAACTTGATCCTGATTTTTGTGCCCTCGTTCAGGCTACGGGTGTGGGAACAGAAGCTGGCACGTTTCCCAGTTCGACTACTAGCAGGGGAAATTAAAGGCAGGAAAAAAAAAAAGAATGTGAGAGGTAATTAAAGACCAGGGAGCAGAGCTAAGAGGAGGAAGGTTTGAGGAAAAAAAAAAAACAGGCTTCACAAACAAGAAACTGGATATGAGCAAAACCTTGATCTGTGCATTTGTGTTCCAACTTAAAAGTAGGCGAACTCGAGGGTCAAATGATACATATATTCTATATATTTTTTATTTACACATATACTCTAGGTCATAGTGGATGTCTAATAAAATTAATGGCAACATTATGTCTGAAAATATAAGTAAAAAAGGAGAACTTTGAGAAGATTTTCTGAAGATTGTGAGGGCCATAGTCTGTACAGAATCATACAAGGTACAGAATGTCAGTGACTTGATACATAGAATAAAAACAGTTAAAGTCAGTTATGAAATGATTGATTCTTGTAGATCAGATTTTGTAAAACATTGCTAAGAAATTAATACAAACAAACAAAATAAAGCTTTAAAATGCATCTTCTTCTTGGAATAAGTTCTACCCAATGGATAGAGGTTAAAGATTGATGACTGAAGGCAGTATTATGACATAGGACTCACTATTTTGTTTTTAAAGAGACTCTAAGATTACATAAGAATGTTAAAAAAATAATAATGCAAAAAAAATGCAAAAAATGAAAAATCATATTTTCACATGTTCTAGAACTGACAGTTTCATTCATACTACATGTTTGGATATATCTTCTGAGTCTGCATTTTAAATATATATGCAAGTGTAAGTGTGCAGCATATTTATATATATAAATATATACATATATATGCACACATACACACTAACATGTTATACTTAACATTTCTACAGTGAAAAAATAGAATGTCTTTCAACATAATATGAACAGACAAGCATTTCTTATTTCCTGCTAATTAAAAAAAATGTCATAAACACATCTCTGTTACAAATAAAAAAAAAGAAAATAAATTTTAAGTCTATGTAATGCAGTATAAGTCATCATAATACGACATTAATTCATGTTTTCATCATGTTACAATAACAATAAGGCTTTTTTGGAAATAAGATCACACACAGTTATGTCCATTGCTCTGGTTTTTGTGCACATCCACGATAAAACTTCCACAGAATCCTCACTAGTACCAAAGCGCCGTCTTCAAAATGAAAACTTGGGAGGTTTAAAAGCTTTTTTTTGTTTTGTTTCGTTTTGTTTCTTAAAATCAGACACATATGCATTAACGTGTCAACCTGCAGTTGCTTTTTGGGGGCATTTGATTCTCTGTTTTGCCTGCTGTGCAAGTAACTGACAAACTTTGATAACACGTCATGGCATCTATGTTCAAAAATGGCTACGTGCTCTGGAAGCTTCACCCACAGAGACATCCTCTAAAAAAAAAAAAAAAAAAAAAAAATGGAGCCCAAACACCAAAGTGTCTACTTTTGTTTCCGGACCAGTTACCAAACACACATACAAGTGATACTCGGGGTCAATTTGTCAACCACGGGAATGTACAGTTTTGTAATTGCAAAAGGCCTCTGCCACTTTCGAGCGTCTTGCACAATGATACAGATGATTATAGAGGAGGCTCATAATAAAAAAAAGGGAAGAAAAAAAAAAGAAGAAAGAAGAAGCAGCGGTGAGCGATGATGTCATGTGGATGCGCTTTCTGTCGTGCCCACCTGGGAGCAAAGGGTTAGCAGAGCTGGCGTTTTTATTATGTTTTTGTTCATCAGTTTCCTCTTCTTCAAGAGTCACATGTACAGCATACACGAGATAAGCAGCATGTTTGGTTTTGACAGAAGATAGAACGGAAAACAAATGGAAAAAAATAAATAAAAAAAAAACAGATTTTGTCCTCCTAAGACAAAACAGTCCCAAACAAAGATAATGAACGTTGGTCACTGTACACAAAGAAAGCCTTGACTTTGTGGCGTTCCTTGTTTTGTTTTCATCAGTTCCAAAGCCTTTTAGCCCCACCTGATGGTGAATGTTGATGCTGCAGCCCCATGGCTCCAAAGAGAGAAGGGATTGTAAAAAAAATATAAAACAAAAACAAAAATCATGGTACAACGTTGCCATTTCTCTCACTTCGGACATCCAAGCCAAAAAGTTGTTCCAACTTGATTCATCAGTTCACTGAAACATGAACTTTCTGGAGAACTTTTCACGTCTACATATTCTCACTTTGACTCTGGGTAACTGGCCCGAGGATACAGATTTAATGCAAGTTCACAGTTCATGTAACAAACACATTTTATATGTGTTACTTCCTATTTGAAAACCCACCGGGAATGCCTTTTTAAAGCTCTTAGGGCTGAACAGGCAGTTTGTCTATGTTTGCTATAACCGCTGAGGGAATTTCCACGTGATCTATGCATAATATAAGTGGAAACCTCACTGTGTTTTCACTGCCAGAATGTGAGTATTCTTGTTCTGTCAATGACTGAATGATCAGAGTTTTGGGGGAAAAGCCAGTTGTGTTTACATAGGTGGCTGCAATTTGGCCATTTCGCTGAATAACACTCACAAAAAATAGTTGATAGAAATACTTTTTTTTTTACATCCAAAACAAGCACATTTTCCCAGTCTTGGCTACATCCATCTGCTTCTTGATTTATTTATTTATTTTTTTTGTGGTTATTATTATTTTTCTTTCTTTTTCCTTCGTTACCTGTTGCTTGTTCACCGCTGTATCACAAAGATAGTCTTGAAAAGAGAAATGTCCACGAATGTTTTACAACGTCCTCCACATTGAAACACTTGAGGTAAGGTAAGCAGTCTGACACGTAGATCGATAAACCGCCCCACAGTTTGAGCCACAGCTTCTGGTTACTCCTTGCTGAGAATCTTGATTTTGTTGAAATGGTGTGCAAATTTTCTTCTGTTCCTTTTTTGTTTTTTGTTGTCTCAATTGGAATTACTCTGCTTGTTTCGGGGGTGTTTTCTATGAAAAATCTACTGGATCCTGTTTGGTGCGTCGGAATTAGAGCGGTGGTGAAATTATCAACTGCTGCTGCTGCTGTTTCAGATTTCAAAGTTTCTATGGCTCAGGAAACTGTTGAGTTGGGTGAGGTTGGGGCAACAGAATTCTGGGGGAAGAGATGGCTTTTTACGTTGCATAGTGATCAAAGCTTCCTAAGTACTCCAGTGCTGCGTGATAGCAGAATTGGTACTCATCCTGCAGAAGAGAAAAACACATAAATGTTTCAAGTGCAAACATACATTTGCTAGAAGGATTTTCGAAGTTAAATGTTTGTTTGGGTTGTCTGACCTCGGTCTGGACCATAGCTGGCCTTTGTGTCCGGAGCATCTTCACTGTTTGGAAGATATCAACAACACCTTCATATCGCATTCTCTCCAGGACGATACTGAGGGTGATGAAGACTCCTGTTCTTCCCACTCCAGCACTAGAAGAACAAGCAAACAATGTATCAGTACATAGTTTATCATCATATGTCTGGTGCACACGCTCACAGAATGTGACTCAGGGAAAAAAATAAAATAAAATTGTACTGAAAGCCAAAACAGGAGCATTTGACTGTGTCTTCAGAACTGAGTCACGTGCTGAAGTGTCAGAAATGGTACGAGGTTCTTAAGGAGACAGAGGCCAATTTCAAGGTGTTTAGATAGACCAGTGATTCCCAACCAGGGGTATGTGTACCCCTTGGGGTACGCGAGCATATTGCAGGGAAAAATTTCCCAGGTGTGTAATAAAAAAGTAAAAATAGTAGGGATGCACCGATATGAAAATTTCAGCCGATATCAATATCTGATATAATTATTGCTGTTATGGCCGATAACCGATATTTACCGATATAACACCAACACAGAAATTATATTATACAAATACACTCAAACACACTCAAACACACTTGGGTCTTTTTTATACACAAATAGACAACCAGACCTCTGACATGGCTCCCTACTTCAGTTACTCCTGGCTGTGCAGCGTAAATATCACTATCATGATCAAACAGATCCCGCTTAACCAACTATCTCCCCTCCCAAAACAGAAACACAAAGCTAAAAAGTGGGAAATCAATATCGGAAGTTAATATCGGCCCATTTTTAAATATCGGACTGATACAATATTCTGAAAAATGACCAATATCGGCCGATACCAATATCAAAACCGATATATCGTGCATCCCTAAAAAATAGGACTGAGATATGTAGGGCCCTATGATTTCCTCAAAGTGGAAAATGCAAATGGAATCACGAAATTGACACAAAATGAAATTCTGTATAAAATGCAGAATCTCATAGAATTGGCTCATTTTGGGTATTTGATGTATTTTGGACGCTGCTGTTTTCTGCACCTGCCGTTACCTGGGTAATTTATTTAATTACTTGTTCATTTTCAAGGCATCATATTTATCTTAATGTTTAATTTGAGTTGAAAAGAATAAAATGCCTGAGAATTAAACGTTCTAAGGGGTTAAATAAATAATTTTCATTTAATACTTAGCTGTTGTACATTATAGTTTTGGAGAATCATCATTATGTTTGACTGAGGGGGTACTAGTGGTATGACAAAATGTCTCAGGGGGCACACAAGTCTAAAAAGGTTGGGAACCACTGAGATAGACTATGATGCAAAGTCTGAATTATTTTTGATTTATACAGTGTTTTCATAACAACTGAAGGTAACATAGTTACTTGACTGTGGTATAGAATACCCCTTTAAGACTCAATAAAAAATCAATTTCTAACAGTACCAAAGCATTTTATCTCATTCTTGCATCGGAAACAGGACTTTAGAATCCACATTAGACCTGTATAATGATTTTATTAGAGGTAGACTGATTGAAAGCTTGGAAGATTATTTTAATCCATTCTTTTTTTTTGCCACTAGCATCAGCCACACCTGAGCATACTAAGTCGATTATTAGGCAGGCACATCTTTGGGCAGCACACAATACCTGTTGTCAATCGCACCCCTGCTGTGAAAGTGCCTTTCACGGCAGGGGTGCTTTTTTTTGGGGGGTGTGTGGAACAAAACCAGCAGACCTCAAAAGACACGAAATGTTACTTTTTAGAGAAAAAATATGAACTTGTTTGCTTTGAACTGCATTCAGAGGCTGCCTTCAATAAACTGTAGCACAAGTAGCAAACATATGCACTGATCCAAATCAAACACCTGAGCTAATTAACTAAATCTATGTGTTTGACTACGAAACAGTTACATCTATGGTCAAAAACCAAGCAAAACAACTTTACCTTGCATTACCTATTGAAAACCCCCTAATTGGTAACAAGAGCGGTGAAAAGCGAGGAGATACTTTGCATGCAAGATTCATGGGAATCCATTTCTTGTCCTGAAGGACACAAACACATGCACACATCCTAAATCACACAGCCACATGAACAACATTCAGCCTTATTAAGCTCCTCCTTCCATGTGCAAGAAAGAAAAACCCCTCTTTGGCTGCTGCTCTCCAAAAATACAGTCTGAGTCTTAACTTGGATCCCACAATACTTGAGAGTTGCCTCTTTAAGCTGCTTTGCAGTGAAATGACTTCCACATCACCAATGGAACAATAATTGATGTGACAACAGATTTATATGAGCTTTCCACAGCCTCTGATGTCACTTTGTTGAACGAGGAGCAAAACTGATAGCCGCAGACACTTCTGGCTCATATATGCCACCGACTTGCAGCGTGCAACGTGGGGCACAAAGGTAGCTTGTATCGTTTGACAAATTCCAATGATAACAAACACTGTGGTCTAATCATGCAGAACATGCTATCGCCCCGGCACGCAGCGCTATCTCTCAGCCCACCCAAAGCTGCTTCCTGGGAGTCGCTCTCAGCCCGACACATGGGCTCTTAAACTCACTCGGAGCTCCTCTTCCTCTTTTCAACCTCCTTCGATCCAAATCTTAAAGCTCGGCGAGCCACTGCAGGCTGAGAGGATTTCATGTCCCCATTCGCGGGAAGTAATCATGCAATTAATGACAAAAAGCATGTGGGCATATTAGATAGAGGCCGAGGGGAAGAGAGGAGGAGGAGGAGGAGGAGGAAGGGGAGGGAGAGAAATGGGGTCTAGGAGAACGGATAGATGGGGGAGGGGGGGGGGGGGAAGCAAGTGGATTAAGGGAAAGGCAGATGACAGACGAGAAAGTCTGGTGATAGAAAACGAAAGAGTGAGAGAAAAGCAAAGCATAAGCTCCTCTCTCTGAGATAAAGCTGGGAAAAGGGGGGGAGAGAAGAAGGAATGCTGAGGAGGTGGCTGCTGTAAAATAAAAACAAGCAGTCAATATCGATGCATCAGAAAAAAAAAAAAGAGATCTCTGCCTGTTGACACCTGTCTGTAGCCTGATAAACAGAGATAAACCTGTATGTGTTGAAAATCTCCTGCTCCGTAAAGTAAATAAATAAAGAGAAACTATGAAAAAAAAAAAAAGGATATCAACTCAGGGGCGGTTCTAGGGGTGGGCCCACAGGGGCATTGGCCCCATGAAGTGCCCCCTGTCCTGTCACTGGTCTGTCCTTTGCTCCAAGAGCATGGTGGGTGCAGTTCCATGTATGAACACTAGTGGTGCTAATGAGTCAAACAGGAAAGTCCAGCATGAATCTAACTTACAAAAATCTTCTTTTTTTTAAGAAGATTTAAACAATCCTGTAGAAAAACATTTTCAACTCAAATGTTTGCTGGACTTTCTTACATGCTGTATGTTTGAGAGTATTTTATCTATGTATAGTAAAAATGTATGTAAAATTTGAAAATTCCAGTACATTACAGGTATTAACATGTGTGACTGGTTAAATGTGTACTCCTTACCAAAACCAGGGATTTGTGTGGAAGGATGTTGAACAAATTCTTGGCCTCTCTATGAATAATGTGGCTCTTTGATGGCCACTTACTCCTAGAAAAAAAAAACCTCCTAAAAATCCAAGATCCAACAACGCATCAACTTGTGCCTAAATCTGATTGGCTCACAGTGTAATGACTTTTAGAGTTTGAGTCTTCTCCAAAAAAGCAAGTTCATTTAGTCGTGTTCAGAATCCTTAAGCTGTTCATTAAGCTGCAGTATAAAGAGTGGTCATGTGACTCTTGCCTTTTAATAGGCTGAAAGTCCTTTTGTCCATTACTCCGGTCCGGCAATAACTAAGCCACACACAGAACGACAGCTTCCCCCTCCTTCCAATTACAGCCTTATAGAAAGGTAAAATAACTCAGTCTTATTGGAGTTTCCCTTACACACATTACAAGTCCCAGAGGGCCATTTACAAACCGAATAACATCATTTTCTTTCTTTTTTTTTCGACAAAAGAGCTGATGTCATGTTTGATGATGTAATGGTGCTTAGGTGTGTGTACGGTGCAAAAAGTACACTCTGTTCAAAATAAGTATGATATTTTTCAGACAATTTGTCAGTGTTGTAACCTCTGTATACTCTCATCCAAGTCGATCACACAATAAAAACTTCTTCCCTTTGCCTTTTCTTTCTTTTTCTTTCTGGTCATCCAGCACAGGCAAAATCAAAAGCAAGCACAATGTTTATTGTGACCCTACGGATGGATTCTATTCAATGAATATAAACATTTGGAGATCCAAGTGCCGAATCCAACCGAATACAAAATTTCTGCCTTTATCCGAATGTCAAGATGATGATGCGAGTTACCTTAAATGCTACACCAAAAGTCATAAAAATGCATCACGAAGAGACCATAAAACCAAAAGAATGGCCATATAATTTCAGAGTTCTGTTCTTTGCAAATGCCAAGCCACATGTGAGCCTTATTAATTATGGAAAAGGAGGCCCTGTTGAAGAGCAAAGGTAGCAATCCAGAGGAGAAAAAAAAGGAGAGGAGAAATCACATCTAGCGATGTAGTTAGAGCTGCACCGCAGGATGAACTGCACAGCAAAACAATAACCATCTTCAGAAGTGATTTAATCTGGCCTTGATACTCGAAGCCCTTTACCTTTGAAGCTCAGTTAAAAGCAAAACTAAATCATGCTCCTTTTTTTAAAATATATATCTGCAACACGACATGCAGACACCTCACCTGCAGTGGACAGAGATGGGTCCATCCTGTCCAAACTGCTCCTTGGTTTTATGGACCTGGCCGATAAAATCGATGAAACCCTCCCCGGATTTGGGCACACCTTGCTCTGGCCAATCAGTAAACTGGAACTGCCTTACTGTCCTGGACTGGCCATCCTGTAAAAAGAAGGGAAACAAGAGGAGGTGAAGATTATAAAAAATGTGCAGGAGTTAAAGAAGACATATCATGCTTGAAAATCCTTCTTTTTCACATTGAAATCATTCAGTTGGGGTCTATATAAAGCGGAACTGTGGTCTGAATTCCTCCTTATTGTAACTCCACAAGCCCCTCTTTCACCCTTTTTTTTTAAGTAAAACTCATTTTGATGCTGTCTCTTTAAATCCAAAGAGGTGCTTCACACCCTGACCACCTACAGCTTTAAGACCGGTTCATTCTAGTTTGATGGAGGGGTTTACTACTATAAAGTATAGCAGCGCAGAAACATTTTATTTACAAATTATTTAGAGGAAGTCAACAAGGGAAGTCTTGTCCATCCAGCCTTACATGTTGGAGCCAGAGAAGAAGGAAGACTGTAGTTGATAAATCCAGATTTATTTGGCAGATTCATCATAAACACTGTAGCTGTGTTTCCATCCAATTTTAATTCGAATTTTGAGCGCAATCGCAAAAAGGATCAGACGTGTTTCCATCAACTGGCTTGAAGCGAATCAGTTACGTCAGACGCATGTGCGTAGTAAACAGGAAGTAAA
>JAUBOC010000103.1:7907548-7923669 GCA_032275365.1 Anablepsoides cearensis | reverse complement strand
TATATATATATATATATATATATATATATATATATATATATATATTTTTTTTTTTATTATTGTGTTCCTGAGCCTGTTGTTTATGTTGAGCTTAAAAAAGGAAACCTTTATAGACAAATACAACTCTAGTCATCCCCTGTGTCTTATAGCTGCAACATACCTAACCACAAGTGATTGGAGTATGTCATTCATTCCTGTATTAAAATTAAATAAAATTAATTCAAACTTGTCCATGTAAACTATCAAGTTTCTGCATAGAATTAACTGCAATAATTACCTTGTGGCCACGCATTTTTTAAAAAAAATGTCACACCTACAGATGTATTTCTATTAGTGTATTTCAACCCATTGTTTTGCTTTTAGGTCAAAATTAATAAAAAAAACACCTGGTTTGAGTCATTTCATACCTAATGTCTAATAACAGCCTTCAGCCAACAAAAGAAAAACAAAAGAATAATATGTTGCAGAGCAAAGTCACCACAGAACAACCTTGTTGTTATTCTCAAACACCAAATCTGAAGCTCCTACTCTTCTTCAACAAAAACTCATACTTCACATATATTTCTGAGTCTTGGCTCAGAGCCTTCCATTTTCCTCCCCCCACTGCAATCAACAATGTGATGGGTGAACACAGGAAAAACAAACCAGCTTCTAATTACCCGTTTCCAATCTACCGATTTGCAGTCAATGTGCCTGAAAAATAAAATGATTCTTTTTGATAAGCCAAGCCAGTTTCTCCAGAAGCCTTTATATGAACTTGTGTATTTCCATATAAAAGAGAAGAAGTCTGTCTGTGGGTAAGCAAGGAAAATGGAGGGGGGGGGGGGGGTGAGAAGAGGGGTAGTAGAGAAGAAAAACTATAAACCCTGCTTTCTCTTGGATGATTCTCTTGCAGGAAGAGGGGGTGATCAAATGTCGAGCCATTGTTTGGCACTGCTTTAATTAATTCTGCTCGTTATCTCCGAGCGCAGAAAAGACCCCGTTGGTTGAGAATGGAAATGGAGCAGTGGTTGTGAAAGAGACGAGGGGGGGAAACAACAACAGGGAGGTGAAGAGGAACGAAAAAAAAAAGAAACATTACACAGATTTTATGCTTGTTAAAAAAAAACACATTAAAAGCATCTATACATCAACAACAGTGACTGTGCATGTTATTTATGCATGGAGGAATAATGCATAGCCAAGTAGCCTGAGTGAATATTGTGATTAGCATCCAATTAAAAACAAAAAATCCAGAGTGCCAATACAAAACAACATAATTATTACTCAAATTTTGCAGCATCATACAAAAAAAAGAACATAATCAAATGCAAATTATGTGTTTGTAAACTGAGGCAAGTGAAGCTAAAACACACAGAAACATTTTATAGATGAATATTTAAAGAAAAGCCGCAGTGGATGTTCTAAAAGCATAGAGACTAACTTTCATAGTCAAAATCTGCTTCACTCTGAGGACTGCTTAGACCAGAATCTGTAAAGAACAGTAAACATAAGACACAATGGGTTTAAAAGCTTACAATGCAACTTAAAATGCTATGGGGGGGAAAACATGTCGATTAAAGGTGATGATGCAAAAAGCACAAGAGCAATACCTCCAGCCTCCAGGGTGGCCTTTCGTTTGAGTCGTGACACCAGTGTGTGACACAGATAGGAAAATAAAGTGAGGCAAACTGTTTTAGAATTGACCAGCGCTTCCGTTTTACCCGCCAGTGCCAAGCCTTCCTGAGCAGGCTGGTTGGCCACGGGTGTCAGCTTCTGCTGCGCCAACTGAGACCCCCACCGCCCACCGCCCCTTTTGCCAAATTGCATATCAACATTCACAGGGATCGGGGATAAGAAAATTGATTTGCTATCTCTGAGCTCTCAGTTGGATCCATCGAGAGGACGGAGATAGAAAAGGGAGAATAAAAAAAAAGACAAGCTTGTGTTTGCTGGTGAAAACTAACTTTGAATAGTTTCTTTGTCTGCCTGCTCGGTTCTGAGGCCCTGGAAATGAAAGGTGTGGAAAAGGGTCCACATTCCTGGCTGACAGCTGTGAAGCCTGAGATGATGGGAGTCAGAGCTCAGAGGGAATCTTATCTCCTCCAGGGGGGAGGGGGGGGAGGTCTTCCGAGGCAACAGCCAGCAGAGGCCGTGTCTAGACCAGCTCGGGTCTACACAACTGATCAAAGTAAGGAGATCCTTGTGACTATTTCAGCTGAACTTGTGGCAAAGGGAGACTGTGTAATGGAATGCGGCCAACTTGCTGAGGCAAAGTAAATAAAGGAAAACATCAGACGTTCCTTTTGCTTTCAAAACATCTGCCTCGTCCTATTTAGCAACAAGTCATTCCTCCGAGTCGGAAACCAAACTGGCGTACTGGTAAGAGTGTTTAAGCCTGAGGTGAGTTTTACCTCGTGCAGACATCTTAGTGTGTAGACATCACGCTAGCGGCGTCAAGTGAGAGCAAAAAGGATGAAGACACTGAACATCCTCCTCTCCCTAATTGATTTGTGACAATGACTAATTAAGCCTTGCGGGTGGTACTCTGATCCCCTGTCTCCAAACGTCATTCATCACAGCAGGGAGGAGGTACAGGCATGTCTGATTCTGTTTATGGGGAAGTGTGTGTGTGTAAGTGTGTGCGAGTCGACAGAACTGCGAGGAGGAGGAGGAGGGCACGGTTGTTATAGCTGCCGCTGTAATCTGGAGAAACACGTAGGTTGATGATACATACGAGGGACTGGCTGGTGTCTGCGGGATGTTCAAGTGTGCAATGCTTTCTGCAGGGAAATGTCTGATTTATACAGGCTGAGATGAGAAAGCTATTTTTTTTCTTCTTCTCCCCCTTACAGAATTGTGGGGGTGTAAAGTGTTGCATGAGATGTTGTAATGATGGGTAAAGATGAAGAAAAAAACTAAAATGGAGAAAGAATAAAGTTGGGGGGGGGGGGCACTTGTGAAAGGTAAACCCCAAGAAACTCGCTTTAACCGTTTGTTAACAATTGTTTTAGTTGTGGGTTTTCACGCAGATGTCTTTGCATATTTCTTCAAATAGATGTTACTGTTTATTCAAATCTTACTATATTTATTGATATGAAAAAAAAAGTGAAGTGAAACTACTTTGGTACATCAGGTGAAAAGTCAAAGTTCAATGAATGTTTAATAATAAGGGTCAGGTTAAAGATAAAATTAGATCAAATCCTTGCCATTCAAGGGTTTGGTTGCTCTTTTCTTCTAACTGTGCCAGCCTTTTTATGCAACCCCTCAAACTGAGCGCAGTGAAAATGCTCTGACTGTATCCACTGACACTCAAGGCTCAGACCGATGCTAAGCTACTTTCCTTTAAAGCTAAGGCAGAGCAGAAGCTGAGCGTCTAACAACAGAACTGCAGCTATTAAGCAACGGGGATATTTTTAATTGGTTCAAAAACAGTGAAATCGTTGTAATGAAGGGTGTTAGAATTTGTTTTTGTGGTTTCAGTTTTTAGATTTTATTTTAGGCAAAACATCTTATGAAAACTAAGTATAGCTATTGTCATTACCAGCATGGACACTAAATACACCTTATGAAAAAGTGTTTTTTTTTTAAAAAGGATACATGTCATGTTTTTAAATCCTTCTTTTTCACATTTAAATCATGAGCAGAACCGAACAGAGTGAGACTTGACAGTGGAGACGGGGCTCTAGAGACTCCAAGTGCACCACACAATACAATTAACAGCTAAAAAAGTAGATTTTGCATGATATGTCCCCTTTAAAACACAAAACAACATGGAACCAACACCAAAAAGGATTCCCTCAACTCCCTGTTTAAGACTAGAACACACGGTATTTAGGCGGTATCCACCTTATTTTTTTTTCCTTTGTGTGATTTAAAGCCTGAAACATTTGAGCAGACGATGTTCAGATGGCTTTATTTTTTTCTGATTTATGTATTGCTTCTGTGACTGCCTGCAGTCAGGCTCTGACTTCCTGAATGCCCGCCGTTGCGCACCATTTACTGGCAACTCAAAACTCCAGGTTGTCTGTCTCAGCTGTGCCTACAAAAAGCCTATTTGTTTAATTTCAAGTTTGAAAATGGGGCGATTTTGAGTTCTGACATTTCACGTCGTTGGTGCATCGAATGCTTTGAACGAATATGTCAAAAATTGAAGAAATGGACAAGCTTGAAAAAAATGCTCATTCTGAAAAGAACGTAGATAAATTACCATGGTATATTGTTGTTGAAAAGTACAGCCTGCTTGCTGTGGGGAATACGTTTGATTTTGTTACAATCCAGTGAGTTCATTTTTATCCGTAAATTAATTTGTTTGGGTAATCTGGTTTTGGGGAAATTATTTAAAATGTGTGTTTCTTATAGGTTACATTTGTTATTAACTTTTCCACTTCGGAGGAAAGAATTGGGGAAAAAAGTAACTGGACAGTGAGAAAGTGGGCACGGTTTGGTCCGAGATAAACAATAGATTTCCACTGAGTTGTGCTGCTTTATCACTTTGGTCCTATCCACTAATTAACCCTTTGGCACTAAGGGAGATAATGACACAACTAGACACTTTGTGCCCCAAGATAATACATGATGTCATTGCGAGGCAGTCAGATCTCTTCCAGGATCTTAAGTACCAACACACACACGGTGTAGACAGACTCAAATATTTTGCCCACAGGAAACCTAATCAAAACATATTTTTTCGTTCCCTTGCACCAGGGTTCAATAAGCATATGTTGCCAATGTAGCATTATGCTCTGATGGACTGAAGAGCCCTTAGATAGCTGCACTGGGAGCATGCTCATTGAACAATGCTCTCTATTAGCTGATGGGAATGTTCACAAATGCTCACCGGCCCTCTTAATTGGGCTAAAATGTCCATTCAAATTAAATTTACAGGGTGTGGAGATAACGGCGGCAACCAATTCAGCAGAACGACGGCGGAGCACTTGTCATATATAAAAGAGAAGCTTCTGAGTGTATTGGTGAATCCTTTGTGAAAAGGAAGGAAACGATCATTACAGGAGTTTTAAATATTTAAGGAATGCAGGGATGGAAAAACACAGGTGGTAAAAGATTGAAATAGTAAGGTCGGTCATTGTGTTATCGGAGCAACTAACAGGGTTTCAGAAAGCCAAGCGTGATAAAGACGAGGACGACGGAATGAACATCGACATTTCTGTGTCTCTGTGTGTCTACAATTCTACTCTCTGATGTAAAGATGTCTGTTTTGCCCGAAGAAACAAACTCAAGGCAGCATGTCTGAGCTCCCCTAAGAAGCTGAGGAGAAATGCTCTATTTTGAAATGCGAGGTCTTTTGATGGTGCAGAGGCTGGCCGCGGATGACAGATGGATGGCTGAAAGACAACTAGGCTAGAAAACAGAGAAGGGGAGGAAAAAAAAAATAAACAGAAATGTTGCTGATTTTTTTTTCTTCTTCCTCTGGTGTATTTCCTCAGTATTTTCCATCGGTGTTGCGTGTTTTCTGCAGTAGGTAGGAAACACGCAATTTGAGCAAGAACAAGTTTCTCACACTACAGGTCTGTGTTGCGTCTGATTACGTTAAGCCAATTATCTTGTCTGAAACATTTACACCTCCAAACATATACAATGTGTAAAAGCTGCTCTATTCTTTTATTGGTAAATTAGATTAATACTAAGTGTTCAATATATTTATATTGTTTAGCTAAAGATAACTCACTCAAATCAAACTAGATCAAACAGACTATAAACTAGAACGATGTTATTCCTGTGGGAATTTTGGATTAGTAGGTTGTGACTTGTAACTGGGCATTGGAAACTCAAAAAACAGCTAAAAAAAAAATGCCAACTTAAGAAGACATTTAAACTAAATCACAAAACACTTGACAGCAGAGCGACTGACAGAAAAAATGAGCCTTCAAAAGGTTTGTGGGAGGAAGATATCAGCCAAGCTTTAGCTGTAGAAGCCTAAGAGAATGTGAGCAGGATGTAATGTGCTCAGTTGCAAACACCAGACTTTAGCTTGGATGAACATCAGAAGAGAGGAAAGACAACAGTGGAAGCATGTAAACCCCGGAGAACAAAAAAAAGGATTTGTTTCCAGTTTACCAGGGGCCACATTTCCAACAATTTGTTAGTCATCAATGGTTAATTGTTACACGGGGACATGGAAAATTCATAGATATGGCCTGCAGGCATTTATGGAGGTAAAATGATGTTAAACACAAAGATCTGAGAGCACTCAATGGACATAACAAATGCTGTGGTACATATTCACCTTTGTATAAACACATTTAAATGAGTTTTTCTATACAAACACAAAACCTTTAATTGTATGCTTTGGAGTTGAGATGGAAAACGTGGTTCTGCCATTTGGTCAAAGTACTACATTATATGTAGCAAATAACCATCATTTATTTGAGTGCTACTCATATCTTAGGTTTTCTTTTCTTGTCGAGTTTGAAAACAGCTTTTCATAACATTTGATTCCAAAAACGAGGAATTATCTTCAAAAACCTTCTTATTTATATCCAGGCTGAAACGCGTCTAAAATACCATTTTAGTCTGTTAAAACCGTAGAGACGTCAACAATCATTACAGCCTCCTTATGGTTTATGCATCTTCATAAACCCCGCAACTCAGCCCTCTTTTTCAATAAAACTCATAACCTGAGTAAACCTACAGAAAGGAAGTTATTGAAGTTGATGCAATTCGCCTTATGAGTTTGTCCTACCTGGAGTTTGGAAGTTGATGCGCCTCATTTCCACCGGATCTGTGGGGTGGTGGGGTGTAATGTCTGCATTGTTTAGCAGACATTTGGTGCGTGGCTCCGACTCTTTTCTTTTGCGGCTGTAGAGCAAAACAAAGGGGGTGGGGCAGACAACAAAATAAAAACAACTTTTAGTCAAGGTTTTATACAAAGGATGAATGATTTGAACGAAAAGTAACCGGTGAATATATGATCAGCCTTTTCTCTAGAAAATTGGACACTTATGCCCCTTTTCCACTAGTGTAGTGTCGGTACGGTTCGGTACAGTTCCAACCCATTTCCATTAGGCCAGATTCATGGAACCAGCACTAGTTCTAGTACCTACTCCATTTTGGTTCCAAGTGGTCCCAGTTGACACCAAAATGCAACGTCAGAGCACTCTTCGTCACTGATTGGATAGGGAGAGGAGTCACTAAGCTGCCTTTACAACAACTTAAGGTGCCATTTTTTCAATTGTAGCAGTGACATTAGTCGTGTTTCTATCCAATTTTAATTCGAATTTTTAGCGAATTTTTAAAATTTCAGAACTTATTCAGCAAATGTGTTTCCATTTCTCATTTTGCGCATTAACTTTTTATTGAAAAAACCCTAAAACCACCTCCACCAATCGCCCAAAACACACCGGAACCAGACTGGAACGTCAATGGAAAAGCACCTGAACTGACCCGTTCTGACACCAACCGTACCGACACTACACCCAGTGTCACTAGTGGAAAAGGGGCATTACAGGGTAGATGGATTGCATATAGCTTTCTAAAATGTTTTTTTTAATTGATGCAGATTATTTTATCCTATTTTGTTGAAATGCACGGAATCTAAGCAAAACTACACCTTACCTGTCTGGTTTGCTGTTTCCACAGAAAGCAATAAGAGCCAAATAAATATAGCAAAATGGTAAAAAAAAACACACAACACACAAGGAGAAAGGGAGAGGGGGAGGCAAGAAGAGATATAAATCAATAAAGAGCAGGTTAAAATTCACGGGGGTCACTGTTGGGCTCGCAGAAAAAAAAAACACATGCGAGATATGCTTCAACAGTGTCAGGAGTTGGTGTGTGCGGGTGTGTGTGGGGACGTGTCAGTGGCTGAAAATAAGTACGCGCTTGATGGAATGTGCAAGTAAGCGCATGCATTCGTGAGTGTATGTGTGTGGTTACGTGTTGCACGAGGGTGCAGATACACACAGGAAAGGGTGGGGTGGGTGGTGGGGTGTCAGGGCCAAGGGCAGACCCGGGAAACACTATTCAACAAGGAGAGGCGGGAGAGTGAGATGAAGAGAAAGAGAATGGAGAAAAAAAAGAGAGAGATTCAAGGAGAGATGTTACTCTCCCTAACCACCAAGATGGAGGTACGGCAAGGTCAGACAGCAAGGGATCATCTGACAGTATCCTGCTGTACTTATGCTGCTAACACCAGCCTTTCTGACTCCTTTTAGAGAACTCAGGAAGCTCCTCTTGTACGTAGGGACTGCCTTTAAACCCAATACTCCATCCTCACCTGGAGTCACTAAAGTTAGCGCCAACAGCTACTATAAACTGTAATATTTTAGATATGGCTTGTATACATGGGTGTAGCCTTCTCTGGTGTTTTACGTATAAAATTAATTTTTTAAAACCTCAGAAACACAAATTAAAAAAGTATCACATTTTGTGAAATTTACTTTCCAATGAGCTAACTTTTCACAGCCCTGTTCATTTCATGTCTTTCATCGTACAAAATGATTGACAGACATCTTGTCTCGCCCCTTTGGTTTGCTGCCTTTTAGGGCTAAATATAAGCTCACAGGCTTTAGCCAAAGAAGGTGAACATAGAATAACGTTCCACAAGTGCAAGTGTGTGTGTGGTTTGGCGTAGACTGAGTAGGTGCGATGATGAGCAAGACTAACATAAACAGGGTGGATTATTTAATTTCTCACCTGTTTTTCTTAATGCCTTTGGAGAAAAAACTAAAAGGGAAGAATTTGGGGGCGAATTTGCTGAATTCCAATTCGGCAAAGGGAAAAGTGGCAAAACCAACGTTTTTCTGAGACAAGACGTGTAGCTAACAAATCTTTTTTTAAGATGCTTCTTTTGTTGCAATGCAATCAGCTGTGTTTTATTATATATCTAAATATTCTATACCTGTTAGCCCCTTACAAATATCACCTGGAGACACCACTAAATATTTTGAAATGATGTTTATTTTGCTCCAATATAATTTATCAAATTTTGAAGGAAAGCCTGAAATCAAAGCAATGAATAAACTACTTAAATCGCTGTGAAATAATTTATAAAAACACTGTTTTTTAACTATTAATATATATTATTGGAAATAAATGACATAAAAAATAATCAGGTATTAATCTGTCTAGTTTTGAGCATTGTCTCAAAGAATCTCATCATCTCCTCTCTCTCTCTCATCCAGCTCACCTCCCACAGCCATAATCCCCCCCCCACAACAAAGCCACATTTACATGCAACAGTGTTATTGGGTCTGAGTGCCATGTTGCAATGAATACAAAATATGCCACTGCCTCAGCATGCGTCCCAACATGCAATTATTCCCCAATAACCAAATTTTCCAGTTAAACTCCAAATAACTGGTTCAACATGAAATGTCAAGAGCGTCTCGTCATGCTGCTGAATGGGTGGGGAAATAGAATTTTATAACATGTTCAGCTCGATTCACAAAATACAAACAAATAAAAAAAATGGATTATTGTTTAAGCCTCTGAGGGTCCATGCCTGTAGCAGGTACCAACAATGCAAAGCCACGGTTTTAATCCACTGTGTTGCTAAATGACAGGTTCACAGTGACAAGGAAAAGACATGCTGTTAAAGATCTTTCAACAAGACAGACTTTTATACGGTGATCCATGAAAAAAACAGCTTTGCAAACCTAAAAGCTATTTCTCAACATTTAAAGTTACTTTTCAAAATTTATACATTTTAATTTACTGTAGGCTCAAGATCGTACAAAAAAATCCCACAATTCTAAAGTCAACTCACTTTTTCAAAAGGAGAATGGAGATGACGATGCCAATGATGAAGACCACAGCCAAGACAGGGCCAACCACCCATATCAGTCCATCACCAGTTTCTACTGGCAATGGGTCCACAACCAGCTCAGGAGTCATCACTGTGTCGGTATAAGGGCTAGTTGCAAACATTTTCTGGAAGAAAAATAATACGGTAGGATGAATATAAGCTTAAATTTCGGGAAACAATGAGGCAGATCATTATAAGTGAACAAAGAAACGAAATACCAATAAAAATTTAACCAAAGGAAATGAACTGCAATTAGTTCAGCTTAACTGTGCAGAGCTGGGCTGATCCAGAAACTCACCCCCACGGTGGCATTGAGTTCAGCCAGCAGGAAGAAGACATACTCCTGACCAGGTTCAAGAGGCTTATTCTCGCAGCTGCTGAAACGGTGGTCGGAGCCCACAGAGAAGCTGGGAGGCAGCTGCTTGAAGCAGGCTGTGATGTAGGGATTCCTCTGGTCCAGCTGAGCCAGCTGACGGCGTGAGCGTCTCTTTGGGATCACCTCCCGCAGGAGCTTTTCAAAATCAAAACGGTATTAGTTTCCTTATAATATGCTAATTTTGTATTTTTATTTTTTTTTGGATTCATGTTAAAATCAGTGTCAAATAAATTGGCAGTTCCTTTACAAGAACTAGATCTGGAGAACAATTAAGTCTGACCTAGTAAAGTTTTTTGATGCTGTTTTTACACTCTGTCGCATTTGAAAACTCCAAATTAGAATGACATAAAGGAGCAGAAGCTTTCAGTGATGATCAAATGAGAGACAATCATTTCTGTCACTGAGTAATCAAACTCTTCAGTTTTCATTATGAGAACATCTATAAAAGACTGTCATTGCCTGAAACCCCTCAAAACTCATGGCTTTGGCAGGTGTTTTCAAATTTTCATGTCAAAGATTACTTAATGTTTTGAGTAGGTGATAAGGGTGAACTGCCTTGGATTAAGAGAAATTGAATTGCCGATTGAAAAAAAACTTTGCGATATCTTGAATAAAAAAACAAGCCCTCTCATTCAGACATAGGTAAGCACTAATAAGAGGGAATCTGTGTAATCCCAAATCCAATAGGAATGGCTGCAGCTGATCTGCTGCTAAAGGTGACCCCGAGCTATGGGAAGAGTTGGAGATGACTGCATAATTTTTTCCTCTGCATGCATTAGGGCTAAATTAGCATAGCTGAAATGCACTTGTGTGTTACTCATTATGCTACACTGTATTTACAGTATGACTAACATTCACAACCACGGATATGTAAAACAGAAACATTTCAGCAAAAACTCATGATTTTTTTTTTTTTGTACGGACCAGGGTTGCCTCTTTTTAAATATACTGCATATAAAGTATGTGACTTCTGCAAAAATGTGCTGGGTTCACATTATATAAGCAACACTATTGCTTACAAAACTTACCTCCTCTATGTCCATTTCATCAGGACTCTTCAAGTTTTTAACTGTTCCTGATGTCGTTTTAAGTGGTACCACTACTACATAGAAGTTCCTGAAAATGCATCAAGAAGAAAATTTATTTTATTTTGAATAATACTGAATATCAGTTTAAGTACTTGCAAGAGGCAAACTACAATCAGAATTCTTAAAAAGTCTACTTCCTGCACAACAGACATTTTACACGACAAGCAGTGATACCTCCAGTATCCCAGTAAATCATGAAGATCTGAACAATTTTATACTCAATTTTCTCTATACTCACTTGACATCCTTGTTGTTGATCTGTGGAAAGGACATAGTAAGTATGTTTTCAGGCTCAGCATAAATATCCAGTTTGGGTTTCTTGGCCAAGATAAGTGGGGCCGTCCTGGCCACCACACGATGCCGTGGCCCACCATCCACGCTTTCTTGACAGGTCACCCTGAACTCGTATGTGGTGTTGTGCCTTAGCCCTGTGACGAACACCTTCAACTGTCTAGCATCCACATCCATTTTTTGACGATTGTACTCGATCTATGGTTCAAAAGAACAGAATTCAAAAGAATATTAAGGTGGTTTGCAGAGAAGTGGAATAAAACCCAACTGAGAATGATGCACCAAAATATGCTTTTCATTTTAAATGTGAATAAACAACATTTTAATTAAACTACTTGCAGTTTCAGCGTAAACTAAAATGAATTTAAAGCAATCCTAATTACACGGACAGATGTTTTGAATACAAATTTATTTTAAAATAAAACTCATTAACTTTTTCTTTAACACGCGCCATTTAACACACCGTGCATTTGTATGCAGATCTGCTCTCGGAAAACTTCCATGCAAGAACTACTGTGGTCTTGGTGACCCACTTCACAGTGAAATTCTTCGGAACATCTGTTTGAAAGACAATGCAAAAGAAGGAAAAAAAAACAAGTGCATTTTAAATTCAAGCAACAAACACTGTAAACAAGAAAATAAAGAATTTTGGCTTTTAAATGAAAGCTGTCCTTTTCCTGCAACTTTCCATTGAGTTGAAGAGTAAATGCAACAGTGAGCTGTGATTGGCTGTGAGAAAGGTTATGCCGTTGGTTGACACACACACAGCACATAAGACTTATGGACAACAAACCCATGAGGAACAAGGGTACGCCCTTTGGCTAGCCATCATTCGAAGTGCAAACCCATCTCACTACTGACTTTGAGCCATGACTACTTGATGATTAACATTTAATCTTTGTAGACCCAAAGCCAACTGTTCTGACAAGGTTACAGAGTTTGAGTTGGCACTGCCAATGTGCTGCCACACAGACATTGAGACAGACCCTAAACACTGCATGCCAAAGTCCTGAGCAGTGCAGATGCCATGCCACAAGCTGTCCTGATAAGGAACGGGGAAAAGGGAAAGGACGCTTCAAGGGAGGGAGTGTGGTAGGAAGGAAAGAATATCTCGAATCAAACCCGGAAAATTAAACAAAATTCAAAAAAAAAAAAAGATTCCAGAATTCCTAACATATTCCAAAACAAACTGTGTTAGAGACAGGATTTTACAGAGGTCCTACCTTGTTTGAAAACTGGGAAGTGAGATGACAAAGTCGTGTGAATGTGCTTTACAAGGGCTGCAAGGACTGACTGGAGTGTCTGACCAAAAAATAAACACTTACCTTAAATTCTACGCTGCTCTCCACTTTCTCAAAATGACTGACTATAACTTGACTGACTTTCTCTTTACCTGATTTGGGTTAGTGAAGCAAGTTTTCCATGGCAAGCAATTTTAAACATCAATCTTTTCTCCTTTTAAGGACGAGAGGAGGTGGTTGAAGAAGTGGATGGGGTAGTTTTCATTTTTGTGTCGTTGCAGACTGCTTTTAGCCAATTTCCAACCCCCTGCCACTGGGTTGGTAAAGAAACAGACAAGTCCTACCTGCAGGATCAATGGCCACCGTCCGATACTGGATAGGCGGGCTGTAGGGCCCTGGACCTACACTGGTGTGGGCACGTATTTTCACGTCATATGCAGAGTTCGGTTTGAGGCTGTTGAGCATATAGCTGGATAGATTTGGAGGTATGCGGAGTTCCTGTGGTGCTTCTCTGGTTCCAGCTTCTTTATAGGCCAAAGTGTACTCTGTGATGACCCCATTCCTCTCTGCCAGCACTGGTGGAGACCAGGACAGCTGAACTGAGCAGCATGTTACATTGGAGCTCTCGCTAATTTGAGGGTAGCCTCCTGGGGTATTCTCAGGAATAGCGAGTTCTGCCACAGCCTCTTCCCCAAAGCCCCCTCTGCTCTTGGCGGAGATCTTAAAGAGATAAGTGGCACCTCGATGAATGTTGCCCACGGAATACTTTCGTTCTTGGGGAGCAAATTCCAGCGTGGCCAAGGGAGAGACATCTTTTCGGCCAAACTGAAGCCGGTATCCCTGCAGATCCATTCCATTTGTCAGGTCTGGAGGATCCCAGTGAACAACAGCTGATGCCTTTGTGTCTTGAAGCACTGACAAATAAGGTGGACCAGGAACTGTATGTAGAAAAAAAACAAAAACAAACATTGGTTAATGTTTATTCATGAGGCAGTAACTTTCTTTTGTATCAGGTTTATGTATTAGTTTTGAAGATGTTATGAATGCTTTTTGTAACATCTTAAACCTTTTTAAGGCCCCATCATTGAGATAAAGGAAGTAGTAGTTAAGATAAGACCTCAGTTCTCATGCAGCTGTCAAAGCCTTGCAACAGATGAGTATGGATGAGTTGCTCTCAAGAGTCACCTCATTGTAAACTACAACAAATTAATTTACAATTACATAGCTTTGGTGTCTCTTCCTCAGAGATACAAAGACAAATAACAGACAAATAATAGTAAGGATGTAGACATTTATATGCAGCATTTTAGAACTCCAGGAGCCCTTTATAGTTCCTTTACATTTTTAAGAAAGTAGTCCATTTTTACGTTTGGACCAAAAACAAAAACAAAAACAAAAAAAAATAAAATAAAATAAGAATGAACAGTGTGTTCTTTTTTAACCATCTAATACAAAACTGTATAGTGTTTGATTGGTACAAAGTAGGAATATTATGCACCAAGGTAATGCATCATTCAATCTATCAAAACAAAAACACGAAAGAGCTGTCCATAAAAACAAATGCTGCAAATGTTAGCATTAAAAAATCTAAAAAGAAAAAATAAAGAATAGACTAAAGCTTGGATATGTCAAATTAAGGTAAGATCAATCCATGTCTTTGCTGTGGTCATCTTAAAATGTGATTTTCACATAAATAACATGAAATTAACTGTGTCCCAGGACAAGATGAACTAAAGATCTAACAAAAAGAAAGAAAAAAAGCTTTTTGTTCATGTGTTCATATTAAAATGATTAACTATTGTAAAAACAATTAGACAAAATTAGATTACAGGAGAATGCTTTGCTTTTGCATAGTTTATTCATTGATAAGAGTTAAAAAAATGATCTTAACACATGACGTGAACCTGTTTCATGTTTTGCTTTACTCTGTAACAGTACATTGCTGAATGTTACTCTGATTTAAAATACAATAATCTTATATTAATGTAGGGAAAGAAGTTTTAAAGGCTACAAGATTGATGTGAATTGATTTGTGTGAGCTTAAGGTTTCAGCTCTGAGTGTGAAGAAACAGGATTTTCTGTGTGCAGAAAATGAGGAACTTCTACAACTCCTTCAGATGTTAAGTGACCATCTGAACCTGTCAGCGATGGATGCAACCATTGAAGGACGAAGTCCAGGGAAACCTCTGACTCACTCCATCAGGCGATATGCATCCTTCTTAAAGCTGTTTGATACCAAAAACAGTAGTTGTTCCTCTCAATTAAGTGTATAAAATGGTGAAGAAGATAGAGGAAGAAGAATTTTTCTCTGACATTCCCTGCAGATCTCTGAAGAGGACACACGAGAGAACCCCCACTTGGTCACAAGCCGGGGGGGGGGGCAAGATCAGGAAGACTATTCAGAAGAAAACTAAAGAAGAAATTCATGTGATTGGAAGAGAAAATTCAGAAGATCTAAAGAGAAAACCCAAAACAACTGAAGAGGATAACTCCGAAAAAAACCGAAGTGAATCTGAGAAGAATGCAATTGACAGCTTGGGGAAGCTCCCTTTTTTTTGTTTATTTTGTTCTATTTTTGTTAGACTGGCCTTTAATAAAACATTTGTTTAAATGTTAAAACTGTCTGGACTTTATATGTTAGATGTCTGGAATAATCATAGATATTTGGACAATAATGTATTTAGGGGTTTGTCCGGGACTGTTCATTTTATTGTTGCTGAAAGGCAGATCTCCCCACCATTCATTGGTGGGGCATGTGTGAAGTGTTCCTTGTCATCCATTGTTGGGTGTTTTTATCTTTGATCTTTATAACTTGAAGGTACAACACATAAAATGTAACAATAACATTTTATCTGACACCTTGTCCTGTTTCTTCTGCTGCTGCTGAAAACAGCATCTATATAATATGTGACCGGAGTAATCCTAGATACTTGGACCTTAACACTGGTCAAATGTTTAACATACAGCTCCTACTGGCATTCCAGGAAGCTAGAATTATGGATATGTTTGCTTTCTGTTAAGTTTACTGCTTAGACTACATGAATAAATATTTGAAAACTGAGCACTTCTCTCTACCCCAACCTGTTTGCATCTTATAGAAAACACATCTGATTCAGTGCATTTTTCTTAATAATACACTTAAAGAATGTAGAATACTGTGTATGAGTTTGTGTGCAAAAAAAATATAGGTCCTGGTTAGTAGTCCATCCTACATATCAGCTGAAATAGCTGCACATAGAATTATTTGGCTTGTTGCCCAGTGTGAACTTAAAGTAATTTGGAGAAGTTAACATTAGTCTGAGGCAACAGCTCTCTCTCTCTCTCTCTCTCTCTCTCTCTCTCTCTCTCTCTCTCTCTCTCTCTCTCTCTCTCTCTCTCTC
>JAUBOC010000103.1:7861927-7878687 GCA_032275365.1 Anablepsoides cearensis | reverse complement strand
CCCCCCCCCCCCCCCCCCCCCCCCCGTTCCCCCTCTTAAATCAACTGCATTTATTTGATCTGACTTTACAGTGGTTGAAATTTCGTTAGTTTCCAATGTTACCAACGTTTTGAATGCATTTCCATCATATTGCGATATTGCATATTGTTTAAGCTTCTTTTAATGAGACGAGTTTTTTATTGTCTAGTCTAAACATTCCATCTCAACTGCCTGGTTTTTACTTCAGCAAAAAAATTACATTCAGCACTGTGAGTGTTGAATACATTTTTATAGTTTAACGTCACAACCCAGAGTTATTTTTCCTCAAGGTTTTCGTACTACCAAAACCACACACATGCCTATTGAATCTAACAAGTCAAGTACTTTATTAATAACGGTCTTGTATTTAGAAGTCATCTGCAGCTCTAATTGCACTACCTCATTATTTTATGTACACATTAAGACTTTTTTCAAATACAGTTCATGTCTTTCCTGATCTCCATACAGATGTTATCGCTTGTGTATGCAATAAAAGTCAACCTTAATGTTCGGCTGCAACACTGACAAAAGGGAGCAGGGGACAAAGGAGGGAGGTGAAACACCAGGCATCAGATCATTCCTTGTTAGAGTGCTGTTGACGGCACTTCTTGATGATATCATTAGGGCTTCTGGCTGGCTCAGCAGACAGATTGCAGCCCGCGTCTCTCTGACAAACATGGCACCGTTGCTTGTTAACGTTTAGCCAGGAAGCATCAATATGCCAGCAGCTGCCCTGTATGCTTTGTAACACACTAGAACCTTCTCCATCACATCTGCAAGCGAACACATTGTCGTACATGGCTACAACCGCGGAACGTTGGTCAAATAACATGTTTCCGCTCATCCACAAATGAGACAATCGATCCTGGTTAATTATAAAGATTAGTCAAGCTTTCACCGGGTCCGTCGCCTAATGGAAGGAAGACTATTTTAGACCTCGGGGTGTGCGTGAATATATTAGAAAAGAAAACAAACCTGAAGCTACAACAATCGATAACGCCCAATTTTTTTCTTCTTCTTCTTTCTCTCTATTTCCCTTTACAGCTCAGATCATCGTCATCACTCAGAGGGCTCCGTTCTTGGCACGCAGCTCCTGAACCAAATGAAAATATCTGCCTGCAGAGTGCAGGTGGTGCAGTTTTTGCTCTGGCTTTGTGCAAGCATCTGATTTGGATCTGTTTGATGTGCGCTTCGAACAGCAAATGCCAACGCGGTGGCAGGTGGGTTGGAATGTGTTCAGAAGCTGAGACCACAAAGTAAGACCTGTATGAAGTTCAAATCCAGGTGGACGGTTCCAAAATCCTCTGCCAGCGGCTTGTCAGGCTGGCTTTCTCCCCTGAATTTGAAATATGTTTGAACGCTCTTTTTGTTAAATCATAAGCACTGTTCTATAAATGTTTGGTGACAGCCCCAAAGCGTCCAACAACAACAACAACAACACTTTTTGATGATCATCAAACATAATTGCCAACAGCCAATTAATTCAAATATTGGATGCTGTGCATTTTATTTCCTTTGTGAAGTGAAAGGAGGAGGGGGAAACGTGACTGAGCAGAAAGAGATAGTTTCATTTGTAGCTCAACATCTTTGGAGGAGGTTTCTCACCAGGTGGTGGTATCTATGTTCTCAAGTACTTATTCGAGTTGTTATTTTAAAGTGGAGCTGTGAAAAACACATGGGGAGTCTTTCCAGTTTCTTAGCAAATAAAAAAAGCACTTGGTTGAAAAAACAAGAAGGTAAACAAAGAGAGCATAGAATATATGATGCAACAAATGTAACTAAAGAAAATGGGTGGACTAGAAATGTATTATTGGTAATATATTATCTCTTGTACTTTTATACCATTTTCTTAAACTGTGTTTAAGTCCGAACTTTTTTTTTTGCTTACTAAAATCTGAATTTAAATGACTTTAACATATTGTTGATAATAATATAGGAAGAAAGCAAAACATTAAAAGTACCAGTAATTTGAAAGTCAATTTAAAGACATAAATCCACAAAACAACTGATTTCCAAGATACAAAATGAAACAAATATTCATTCATATTTTCTATCTCAAACAGCAGCATGGCCATGCATTCACCCATGTGCTCCTTCTTATTTTTTGGGTAACTTTTCCTTTTGTCCCTTTCTTTTTAAGCAACTGGACTCTCGCTGTTTTGCATAATTGCATTCTGTCTCCTCTGGCAGCCTGTGGCTAACCAAAGCGCATGTGGCCAGTTGCATTTTTCCTCCCCTTTTTATCAGGAAAAGAGGAACCATAAAGAATTGAATAAATGCTAAAATTATCTTTCATGAACACAATAAAAACTATTCGCAGAGTCTGTTCACACCATGAGTGTTTGCTGATAAAGACTCGCAAATGTTTGTACTGTGCTTATTAAGTGAGTCCAACATGGGGCCTAATGGGATGCTGTCCTTTATTCCAGCTATTAAGTTTCATTACAAACCAACAATAGTCACAACTTCCAAAGAACAGTTGGGTTTGCTTATTTTAGTGGCAATTATGAGCAACAACTGTTACTAACAGTTTACTTAGAAAGCACCTGAATACCAACCATGTCTGGTGTCAGACATCAATGTGTTTTGACTTTGACAGACAGAATCATTTTCACATATCCTGGAACTGGATTGCGTTTTAGTCCAATAACTGACTGTATCTGGATTCAGGGGCTGCAGCTAACGTAGTGCATTTATTGGCTGCTTAAATCACTGCACTGCATCCCGCCGTAGGCTGTTGCAGTTTGTAGGCGCCTACTCATGTAGCCGACAAATGTGGCGGACCAAACCCCACAAATGTAGGCTGCATCTGAGTATCCCACATGGCCAACAATGTCCAAGGATTCATTGCATTGCCAGCAAACTAAACAAAAAAACAAACATGGAGGAGATTTTTTTTTTACTTTCTGCAGAGTTTGGAAATTTATCACGGACCAAATAATTAGTTGTTAAATGTATGTTTAGCAACTTAGTTGATGAAACAGCAATAAGATGTTAAATAAAAAGTAATACAAGTATTGAGTCTTGAGCTTAACCCAAATTATTAGCGTTCTTATTTATTTACGTGAAACTTTAAAAAAAATAATACTGTTTATGACTGTTGTGAACTAATATCTCCTCTGAAAAGACATGTTCCAACTGAAGGCATGTGATATAAAACGTATTACCACGGTCACACAAATATACCACATCCGAAGTCTAGACCATCTCATTTCATGCAGCCTGCATGGATGGCCTACAGCCCACGTACAGTAGGTCACAATCAACAGGGGCTGCAACCCCTGAATTGGGACACAGCTAGTCTCTACACTGACTATAGGTAATCTTCAGAAAGATTACCCAGCTGAGACATACTTCAAGCTTATCAAAGTCAGAAGTAAGACGATTGAAACATGCTTTCTTTGCTCATCTATCAGGATCCAAACACACAAACAGTGTGGCTACAATTCAGGCAAACACACTTACTCATGGTAACGACATCATCGTCCTACTGGACCAGTTTTTCTTCATCTCATTCAGAATAACTACAAACCCTCCCCTTCAACCTCCTCTATTGAATGGATGACGGCATTAAACATACTGCAAGACAGACATGAGTGGGTAATAAAGCAGGCCAGAGTGGGCTGTGAGTCTAGAACATTTGTCCTAGCCATAACAGCTGCCCAAGTTAAGACATCGGTTCACGTCAAAGTGATCTGGTGAGCAGGAAGGTGCCACGGTTAAACATGTGCCTGTGTCAAAAAATATGTTTGTTTTTATATGGTTCCTTTGACATTTTCACCTGTTTGTCGAAAACTGCAATAACTTAGGTTTGCTTGATGTTTCAGGTATAACAAAGTCATTTTAGTTAGAATGTCATTCATTCAGAATTTCTGATTAGACGTCAATGAGAAAAACTGATGAAAATAATGAATACACGATTAAGCCAACAACAACAAAAAAGAAATAATGAAGAGAGAATTAAAAAAAACAAAAACAAAGAAGGGTTGGCGCATATGATTAATTTCATAAAAACACCTAAGGCTGTGGCCTGCCCACCCTGTTTGCTGCTTTATAGCAGCTTTAACATGTGCGCATCCCTCCCAACTCCAGCCCCCCCCCCCCAAGTCCCATTTGTGTAATTCAATTAGTCTGCTCCAGCGGGCCTTGATTGATTTGTTTAGGCGATCAACAAAATGGCTGGCCAAGTCTCACTCTTTCTTTCCCTCCCTCCAGCTCCTTTTTGCGTCCCACTCAGGCCTGCTGGTGGCACACTGCTCTTTTCATCATTTTATCTCTCCTTTTCAGATCACGGTTCTCATTACTCCCTCATTTTTTCCCCCACTCATTCAAACAGTGCACACTAATGCTCACAACAGCCTAATTACAGCTCCAAATTAGCAACTTACTGAATCAGTGGATACATAAAAATAATAACCTTTGTCATACACAAATTATACCTACTTAAGGACCTGGACAGCTGCAGAGTTCTATTTTTTTATAGCTTCAGTTTTCTTGAAGGGGACGTAGCATGCAAAATCAATTTTTTTTGACCGTGAATGCGTTTTGCGGAGTCTCTAGAGGTGCAGAAAAGTTTAAAGTAATTTCTCCCGGTGCTGTGTTGATATCTTTATAGTCTGTTTGGGGTCATATTTTTCATCCCATTCAGTTTTCTCTTATATCTGTAGCTGTGTTTCCATTGACCATGAAAATGATTAGAATTTTGAAAATAAATTTGCTCAATGGAAACACGTCAATTTGGAAAAAACTTTCGTTTTTCGATAAAATGTTTTTGCGCCGTATCAAAATTGGTGTATTTCGCAAAACTGCAATGGAAACACTTTTTTCACATTATGGGAGTCATGTGATGAACAACCGGCTGGCGAAAAGCCTAGGAAGAGAAAAAGACAACACGAAGTAGTAGTAAAATCGCCGAAGTTGTAAAGGAAAGTAGTAAACTCACCGACTACAATTTCCCAAAAACACCACATATATATCTGCTCCCAAGTATAAGAGGCTTGTTGCTCGAAAGCCTCGACAAGGCGCCGACGTCTCCTCTGAACACTTGTGTTGTGATAGCAACATGCTTGTCCACCGCGTAAATTGCGAGAACAAGCGGATTCATGCGTGATTTCAATAGCATTTCTTTCTTAATGGAAACACCGCAATTGCGAAACTGTGTTTTTCGACATTAACAAAATATCGACAAAGTTCTGCGCACATTTGTAATAGAAACGCAGCTTATGACATTTTCTGAATCATTACGTTACAGTATTTGCGACAAAACTGACAAAAAAGGAAGGAACATGCCTACTATAATTTTGTTGTCTTCATCCTCCTCTGGTTCTGGATCAAACTCTGGCTCCAACATGTGAGACTGGATGGACAAATCTTCCATTGTTGACATCTTTTAATTAATTTTTAAATAAAACATTTCTGTGCCGCTATATAGTCGTAAACCCCTCTATCAAACTGGAATGGACCGGTCTGGAAGCTGGAGGAGGAACTGAATCATTTAAATGTGAAAATTAATTTGAAGAATGTCTCTTTTAAAAGAAAATCTGTTACCAAAAATCTAAAAAAAAGGAATGGCATACAAACTAAAATGAACCCTACTAGCCAGTAGCAAACAGTAAACTACTGAGCCCTGGTGTTGCCGTAGGTCGAGGTCAAAAAGTTTCGCTGTAAATCCTTGGGTTTGATAGCTGCATGACTGAAGACAGCCAGTGTCACTCCATAGCAGCTTCATGTGAACTCGCCACACTCAGTGTGTGTCGTCTCACTTCTTCATCAGCGCACTCACTGTCACTCTGGCAGTGCTCGGTCACCACCCCAAGGTCATCTCGCTGTGACCGCACCAGCGCAGGGCTCAACATGTAATGCTGGTGTTGTCAGAGCCCATCTGTTGGCTTGTAACGCTCTTATGGAATCAGTAATGACAAAAGTACAGAGTTTTACATTTACACCTGTCTCGCACCTCCAGGCAACCACCTGCACAGCGAAAAATAACACTAAAATAAATGCTTCTTTAACAATTTTACAATCCCGTTTATTGTACTTCTACTATGGCCAAAAACCATTCACATTTTCCTATCATGAAAATATGGGCAGTAGGGTAATGTGTTAAGAAAAAAACAGCCTTAGGCAGCTTATGCAAAACAAAGTTCATAAGTAATGGTGGCTTTTGTTCACCATAATATGATTTATGAGCCTCTCCTAATCAAACAAAAAGGGGACAAGAAGAGGGTTTTTGCTACATCTTTCATGAGTAAGGTTTTAAAGAATAAAAGGCTTAAAATTAGACTAAAAGCTCACGATGTTCATAGATGACTGACGATGGAGAACTCTAACATTATTCTAGTAAAAAATGAGTCACCACCTTGGCTGTGGCAAACTGTAATTGGAAAACCAAAAAAAACATTGATTCTGCCCTTTCGCATATGACAAATCCCAGCAAACTGAGATACACACTTACCTCCTTTAGGATGTGGAACAAAAGCATTTTACAACAAACACACTGAATCACATGGGAGCATATGTTTGAGCAATAAAACCCAATGAATATTTGCAAGCGAATAGTAAACTATTGAGGGAAATAGGGGAAAAAAAGAGAGAGAAAAAAATTATTTGAGGAATGATTTGTTGCTCTTTTTTACAACTGTGTCATCGTCGTCTTTGCTTTACATCTTTTTGTTCATCCTCTGGCATTATTAAAGCTGTTCTTTTTTTGTCAAATTGAATAGCAAATAATGAGAAAGAAAAGTGTTAATGTTTCCAGTTTTCAAAAGCTAACCAGGGCACCCAGAATCCTCCTCTGTCTAACTGTACAGCAGAGTGGAGGGAATTTAATCAAATGCAATTTATGCCAGTTTCTGCACTGACATCTTCAATTACGAGGGAGGTGCTTTAACATACATGGCATGGCTGGGGCTCTGGTGCAAGATCAAACAAGATAAGGAGAACAAAAAAAAAAGAGTTACTCAAGTTTTTTTTTTTTTTACAATGGAAGATAAAATGTTATTTTCAACATTAAGGCCATCTTTACCAGGTCTCTAATTTACTCTGCTATACTTAGATACAACCAGAGGTGGGTAGAGCACCCAAAAGTTGTACCCAAGTAGAAATAGAACTACTTCAACGTATTTTTTAAAAATCTAAATTAGCAGTACAAGTAATTACTAACTCAAAGTAGAGTATACTGAAATTTTACTCAAGTGAGAGTAGTGTTACTTTACTTTACTCAAGTAAGGAAAAAAGCTACCCCTAATTTTTTTCCATGAAGTTACTCCAGTAAATGTACCTGAGTAAGTGTAATTAGTTACCTACCCACCTCTGCATGTATCCTACTACCCCACAAAAAATATACATATCATACACACATATATAAAAATAAAAATAAGAGCCTTCATTCTGCTTTGCAACAAACTGGTAGCACAGTTAAGAGTTTTTCTGTGGTTTCATGACACCGACAATGTGAAAAAGACAGTTGAAGCACAACACAGAACACAAACACAGAAGACCACCACATAAATGATGACACGAGGCAAGAGAACATGAAACACAAAAGACTGCTCTCACAAGCCTGGTACAGAAAACAGAGAAGACAAACACTGATGAAACACAGATGTCAGTAGAATAAGAGCTTATTTTATTTTATTTATAAAATTTAAACTTTTTATTACATGTTTAGTCACCTTAACTGAATCAGAGGTGGTTATGCCTGATTATGTGCCGGTTAAAATATTTTTTTCTCCTGTTTTTTTTTTTTTTTATCATGGTGGTTAAACATCTTACCTCTTATCGGGGTATCCTCTGGAGGAGACACAAAAATGAAGACATATCGTCAGTTAAGTTTAAGATTAATGTTAGTAATAGTTAGAGAAGGTGTTTGGGTTGGAAGGTTCACTGAAATTAGGTTATGAAATCATTAGGTCGTTTATAACAGAGATGGGGACTTTTTTATTGAACCAGATAAAAACAAAACTAAAGAAAAAGAAGACTCTTGTTGCTGGTATCACCAAAAAAAGAGCAGGTTTTTGGGGTATTTTATTTTAGCTTTTGTTTTGTCCTCCTGCTTGCCTACCATAATGGAAAGTGCAAAGCTTTGACATAATTTTAAAAACTCGTGGTATTGGTTTTGCATTATTCCTACAGTTCAAAGGTGATAAGAGAGATTTGGTATTCTGAACTGACACAAGGCACTACAATAACAGGATTTTTTTTTTCCAAATAATGAAGAAAAGGTCAGTAAAAAAGCTAAAAACATCTGCACTCTTCACTGAATAACTGAACTGACGTGCCAATGCAAAGAGAATGAAATCGCTGAACATAAGCTTCAGGTTCTACCTTAAGGAACGTTATAGCCTTCAGACTGAAGTTCTTTTTTTTAATTGTGTAAGTCAGAAACCTGTTAAACTGTGACAGATAAACTTTTTACCTCAAGGTTCATCCCTGCTCCCTCGTCATTCAATCCTGGGTCTTCCTATTGTTTCATTTCACTGAGAGATGTATGTTTCTCTGTTTGTTGTTTACTTTGAGTCTGTATATTGTTACATGCTTGACTCCGAGCCAAACGCCCCATTAGAGACTATAAAATATTGAGTTTATCCAGTTCTAGGCTGTTGGCCTTTTTAAATGCTGTCTGGACTGCTGCTATGAAAATGTATCCCTTAAAGCAGATCTCTGGGTTTGGTTAGAGGCGCCAGCTTAGCCTTAGTTCCTTCAAATTTAAACTAAACTGTCTTTTATTAGCATTTTCTTTATTCTTCTATTTCATTTTACTTTCTTTTGGTTTATTTCTTTAGTGCATCTTGGTCTAACTCTCTTAATCTAAATGTTTAAGGTTAAAACCTTTGACCTAGTTTATCACTTATGATTGACATCAGGACAGCATCAACAGAGAAAAGGTACCATATTTGGTTTATGGCAAAGCTCAAGTCTAAAAGTAATTACTACTACAATACATGTTTGAATTTCTACCATTGCATGAGCACAATTTTGTTGTAAATCTATCTTCAATGGTTTGGATTCAAAGAGATCCAAACAGCTTTTGTATTTTCTGCGGTAAAATAAGAAATGTGGGCACTTTCACGGAGGGATGGACCTTTCAAACACCTCAAGTCTGATTGTGATTGAATTTCTGTAAACTTTATATTAAGTTAGCATTAGTGATACTAGCAACAAGAATGAACTGAATTTAAAGTTCTGCCTGGTTTGTAATGAACTTTTATTTTTATGTTAATCCCTTTTTAGTAGTTAATTGTAACTAAGTTACAAACTAAGTTTAATAATTGCACTACGCCATTTATGCACATTTATGTAAAACATATGCAGATAAATTGTGATATACTGTGAGAATACTGACTTTACTGACACAATTACCTACTTTAGACAAAGTTGAACGCTAGTGTTTAGATGTATTTTTTTCTTCTTTACTTCCATTTTACTCTACTATGTAAACCCACCTGAAAAGAGGCATGGATTATCCAGAGCAAGATGAAAATATATATCTAAGTGCAAGCTAATGATCATTTAAAAACCAGGCAAAACTAAAGCAACATTTAAATAATTTCTGTAATGATAATCCACATAATTAAAAAGGGGCAAATCACAAGGAAAAGGACAAGGAGGGGGGCGCTGGGAAAGTTACGTTGTTATAGTGTTAGAAATTGATTAGAGGCTGCAGGAAGCTGGGTTATTTTGCTTTAGCTACGATGAAATTTAGTTGGGGGTTAAGAGGTTACTAGTTGTAGGTTAGAGGTTAGGTCAAAGTTAGGTTGAGGTTAGAGGGAGGTTAGGGTTAATAAAGCAGGTTGATACAAAGGGGGGATTATTACATCATAAAGAAAAGACACATAAAAAAAGATCAAATGAAAATAAAAAAATGTGTAATGAATGAGATGACTTTGGGTTTAAGAGGTTAAACAGAAAGACTGAAACAAAGGGGATAAGAGGAAATTAAATATTGTCTTTAATATTATTGAGATACACGTTAAAGTGATATATTGTATTTTTTAATAATGAAACAGCATGAAAGTAAAAAAAACTAAAGGCCAAGACAGACAAGGCAGACTGAGTGTGCAGGGACTAGCCAGCTTTCAATTACAGTGACAAATCCACCTGTATTAGGGCCATACAACCTAACAACCATAAGCTTCCCCTCTAAGCTTTGATCATCCAGGAGTTGATCAGATTAGGATGAAGATGACCTAAATATATTTTAACATATTGTTGTTCTCCCTCAAGTTATCAAATATAGTGTTATTCTGATTTAAATGCTTTCCATAAAACTCTCAGCTGTTTAAAGAAAATGACAGAAGAGTATAAAACGGCCAGAGGCAGTTTGGACGGAGATGTTGCACCACTGCATGTGAGGCGAATAGGCTTGTGTGATTGGCTGAGCGTCAAAGTATGACCGCCGTCCAGAGGGCATCTGGCTGACCTTCTCTTTGCTCTAGACCCCCTAGGATTCTGTTTATGCAGCAGCAGGGCTTAGGATAAAACAAGCCTATTGTTAGCACATCTGCAAAGGTTTCAGCCTCTGCGTCCAGATTGGCTGTGATACCAAAATGTGAGGTTTTTTTTCCCTGTAGATTAAGAGAGATTGAATTTAACGTGAGCCACACACGGGTGAATAAATCTGTAAATAAATTTTTTTATAAAAATCCACGCAAATGCAGATCATGATTTCAAAACCCTTTTTATATTAAAAAGGGACCCTAATCTTTGCGAATACTGCTCCTCATCCTCTCACTGTCAATGTCGCCGGTGGTGAATCACTCTGGTTGACAAGGCCAGCAAGGGCCTGGGGTCTGCAACCATGGGAACTATGGAGAAATGTCAGGCTACCTACACACCTCTAAAGGAGCCCCTCAGGGGACCCCCGATGCAAATATCACTGCCCTGACAGCACAGCATGGTCTGGAACATAAGGAACCAGTCTACCAGCTAGTCAGCCATCTTCAAAACAAAACTTTATTTATTCCAACCTGTTAGTGAAATGTTTTTTTTTCTTTTTGTTTTAAGTAAAAGTACAATGAAATTACATTTATCTCAGCATCAAAGAATAAAGGTATTTTTTTTTACTATAGTATCATGATGGTACACACAGGGTTAGGGTTCATTAAAGTACACGATGGATATGTTAGTCACAAGTGATCACTGCTCCAAACTAGAACTGGGCCTACATATTGTTTAGCTGTAAAAAATCTAAACACACTATAATTACTGGATAGCAGGTTCACACAGAAACTTACAGACCTGCCTGTTTGAGTTGTGTGAAAAAAACTCTATGATCACAGAGAAACAAAAGGTGCATGTTGGCAAGTAATTATGCCATTTAATTGACACACTATGGTGTACTATTTATGCAGTCATCCTATAAACTTTGAATTTAAACAAACATACTCCCACAATTACATAGCTGAGAAGCTATTTTTCACATTTAATTTATTTTGTACCAAACTATGACCCTTATATCGAGATTTATACTGAATCGTGACCTGGGTGTAATGTTACACCCCTAATAAGTAAGAACCGAAACTTTAAGAATCTAGTTCCCATTTTGCAAGTAACAGTTTGGAATTTTGTGTTTTTGAAAGTGTTTAAAAAAGTCAGAAGGACAAGGCGTTGTGGACTGAACTTGGGTGGGTGGAAGAAAAAAAAAAAGAAGAAAAACCAAAGAGTTACAAAACACTACTTGGTATGCCAAAGAACTACAGTATATCTCACCGTAGACCCTGACACACTGTGAGCTGCGAATACACTGGAATTATTGTCTTGGATTCAAACAGAGCCCAATTATTTCTTCAAAGCCTGCCATCTTGCTACAGAGTAGCAGAAAACAGACATCACAGGGCAGTGATGGAGTCAAATCTGAATAATACAATCAGGGGGGGAAAAAAGTAAATAAGTGAACTTTAAATCTCAAAGTAATAGAGAAACTCCTAAGACTGTAAAAGACAGCTAAACGGTGTTGAACTTATGTGTAAATTCACTTTAACATGAAAGGTAATGCCTCAAAGGACTTGCTGAACAACTCCAGTTTAAATAAAAAAAAACTGTGCTCCTAAAGGAGGGCCATGCTGCCTTTTTAAACACATACCACCTCTCTTCACTTTGAGTTTCAGAGTGGCAGGGTGGAAGAAAATAAAGCTGACATTAAAAAAAAAAGTTTGGTTTAAACTTAAAGTAAAGGTTAAACATAAAAATGGAGACCAAAGGGAGCAAATGGAGGAAGAGGGAAAGGTTAGGGGTGTGGGGGGGCAAAAGGTTCATGCATTTTGGGGGGTAGTTAGAATATGGCATCTGCTTCAAGGAGAGTGGATTGGCTTTATGAGCTTTGCATGGCACTTACCAAAGGCTTCTGAAAATCACAAAGCAAGAAGAAGTAATTAGGAAAAAAGTAAGAACATTGTTCGTTTTAGGTCTGGGTTATCAAAGATTTATATGAGCTACTCTCTATCATTTCAGTTTAGAAAATGTTTAAAATACATTTTATTGCTAATTTTTGGTTCATTTCATAGTTTGTTATACATGATTTAGTTTTAATTTGTGTTGTGCAAATACAAAAGCTTGAAGGCTCCGTGATGTGCACTGAGACACATCAGATATTCAGACACAAACAGAGACAAAATTGACCAAGTGGAAAAACATCACTTGAAAAAAAATGCAAAGACTGTTGAAGCTTTTACAAAACACATGATGGAGAGGTTAGACAGGACAGGCAGCTGATCTTCACATGGAACACATTCAGTTTAGTCAGACAGTAAATTGACCTTAAAGTAACCACAAAACAAGCTAATCAAATTACAGATGGAGAAAATGAAGGTACCTGGAAACAATCAGAGAAAAGCTTAACATTTGTATGATGTTTAAAAATATTCTATAGGTTTTAACAGTTTTTCATCATTGCAGCACAGCGACACGTACCTGCAAACGTAAAAGTTTGGAAGAAAAAAAAAGGGAAGGGACAATTTTAAATAAGGACTAACAATAATGATTAGGAAGCATGTTGTCTGATTTGTGCGCTTTTGAGCTATGTTTAATATGCGTTAACAAAGTATTTCTAAAAACATACATGAAGACTTATCTCACTGTGTTTGATCAGGCATCAACAACGATATGTTAAATAGATTTTTTTTTATGTAAAAACCTTTGAGGGTCTTAATTAGGGCAGAAATTCAGCGGCAGCAGAGTCTTTATTTAGTGGTGTCCACGCTGATTTACATTTGCAGCAGCAAATCAAATGTGAGCCATCAGATCTTCTGTATGGTGACAAATCATCGACTTAAATGATCTACTCTTATTGCCCAGAGCCACTGCAGGGCCTGCACTTTATTAGCAATATAATTAGACTTGGCTTTACTGGGGCTCTCTGCAGGCTTTAATCAATGGGAACAAGACAACATATCTACATCTGACTCCTGTCACTAGAATGTGGATCTTAGTCATCTCGCCTACTAATTCAGTGAATGGTTGTGGCAAATCATTGAACCACATTCTGTAGTTGCACTCATTTTTTTCCCCCTCCATTTTAACAGTGTACCAACATCACAATAGCCTTAAATTGGGAGTTTATTTTACTTCTTACACTCCATATCTGCACTGACAGTCCCGTGTTGACCCCCCAATGTTGTGCTTTTATTTTTTTTTACTATAATATCAACATAAACCTCAGCTGAAGTCATTCTTTAGATCATTGATCTACTGCAGAAACCTTTTCAAGTAGGATGTGTTACGTCATTCTCAACCCAACAGACAAAAGGTGATTTTACACTTAATTGTTTTGTTTTTTTCTGCGCTCTAAAAATAAAATGTTGAATTTACTTAATGGAGTTATGTCAACTGGTTCCATTCAACTGAATTGAGTAAATTCAAAGCAATTTGCTCATTTTCAACAATTTAACATTCATTTTTTAGAATGTGTAATGACTAACAAACAGTTATACTGTATATGATACCAAATAGAAAATATAAAGCTATCATTAAGTTATTAGTTTGTAATATGAAATCTGCGACACTGAATCTAAAAAGGTTGGAGAAAATGGAAAAGCAGAAGAATTAAACGTGAGATTTTCTTACCTGATCGTAGCTGTTTAATCCGCCCATTACTTGCACTGGGATCTATGGGCAGAAAGTCTTTGTACCAAGTGATTTCTGGGTCAGGGTTGCCACTGGCAGCACAGAGCATGGTGGCCGTCCGGGTGCGCTCCACCACTTTGAGTTGAGGTCCCATGTCGATGTTAGGGAAGCCTGGTGGGAGAAGGTCCTCTGCAAAAAAAAGAGATACATTTGAGTTATTATGGCAGTGTGATACTTGGGTTTCCGAATTTTATGTCAAGTTTTTGTGTTTTGGGATTAAAAAAAATCTATGCATGTAGAATTTCAGCTCATCTCTCAGGATAGAAGCAATAAAGAACTGAAATATGCAAATTATAAAAGCTAAATACTGTAGTTGAATAAGTGAACACCTTAATAAACTGAGTAATGAACAATAAAGTATGGAAATAAATTTCTAAATAAAATGCACAGACCGGAAAATGGGTTTTGTCTTTTCACTTTTTTTCTGCATGCATCAGAAAATTACTAGAATGTCTGAATTAAGTAGCAAATTTGCTCTATCATAATAACTTCAAATAAATATAATAATTTTTCCCTATGGTCATTTAAATATATATATATATATATTTTCTCAAGCATGTTTCAAGGTTTAAAGCAGCATTATATTAAATTATACAGTATCTGCATTAGCATTTCATCAACCTGAGTAAACAGTTTAGTATTTGGTTAATTTGCTTCTTCGGTTAAATACGCTTAATGCACAGAAATTCATAGTAAGAAAAAAGACACCTCCCAATCATGAACAGTTACTGTGAACTGCAATACATACATCCCTGTACAGGAAGAAGACAGAATCTAAAAATATATTTTAAAAAAATATGTGTGTATTTGAAATTCTGTAAAAAAAAATATTATCTTTTATAAAGTAAATGATTACAAAAAAATAAAATAAATAAGATTTCATTTCTAGAACTTGTTTCTTTGATGACATCATATCCTGGATGTGACCAAGTGACCAAAATCTGTGTATTTAAAAAAAAAAATCGATTTTATTTTTTTTACTGGAAAAATACAAAGATTTTACGAAAGAAAATAGGTTTATTTGCCAGTAGAAAATGGTCATCAGGAATAGTAACAGAGTCAGACCTCTTGCCAAAATAAAAGAAAAATCTGCCAAATCAAAATCTCAATTAAATGAGACTCAAATCGAGTTAGGCATAACCACCACTTGGTCGAGATTCCCTACAACCCTCTAAAGCCATGTTACTGAGCACCAAATGAGAAAAGAAATTCTAGTTTAGGAGTAGTTTTGTTACAGTTTTATAATATCTCATCACCCCCATCTCAATTCAAACCTAATCACACGTTAACACTTGTTTAGTGAGAATCACAAACCAAGCGGTTACCCTACAGCTAATAATCATGCATGATTGAACAATTATTTTACATTTAAGAGATGACAGTGTAGCACACTCATTGTTCTCCTCTCTGCTGTCTTTGGGGCAATTAGTCCCACGGGTCAAATTGCCTGACCTTTACTGCGACTAGAGCCAGAGAAGTGATTCATTCTCTGATGACAAAAGCCATGAAAGAGGGGTACCCAGAGCTGTAATAAGCATCAGGACCTCAGGGCTACATCACAAATGTGAGAGGATTGACTGACTTGAGATGTTGGCCAGTGGCACATCCCAGCTCACTTGGCAAGGCGATGACCTCATGTCCGCTTTACAGACATCATAGGGGTCTCTTTGCAACACCACAAGCACTAAATTAAAGAAAATTAGGACACTTAATTGAATCGCGGCTTTGGTGGAAGACTCATAAATCAGGGCATCTGCCTCTAAAAGGCAGCCACAAAAAGCAGTTTTATTTTGAACATTACACTCTGTGTATATATCATGATAGCTTAAAGTGATAATTATCTGAATTTCTACACTTGCCCAATGTCTTCTTGTTTCAAGGCAAAATAATAAAGCAGAGTCAAAAGACAGCAATTATTTCAAGATGTTAGTCTTATTCATTTATGAGGCTTTTTAAGAACTTGCAGTTGTTCTATAATAAAAACTGTTTTGCAAAATAGTGTTCAGTTCCAAAAACTACATCATAGAAAACACATGACACTAAATGACACAAAGAAATTAGGTAGACTCAAACTAAATTCACATAATTTGCTTCTGAGAATGCCATCAGAGTACAATGAATATATAAAAGGCGGATTACAAAAAATTCAGGCATTTACTCTGTTTTATGTTTCAAGCTATATCTTCTCTATCATTTATTGATGATCGTCCCGGCATAATCTCTTTATACCAGTTCACCTGAAGCTCAGAGAAGCTATAGCCAGCACTTCACTTTGCAAAGTTATACAATGTCTTCTCACAAATATGCCTCTCAGTGTGTCATCAATGATATATGTGTAAGATACCATCAAAGGTGCTGCACTCTTCTATGCCTGCTAGTTCTGTCGGTCGGAGAGGCATATCTGTAAAAGAAGGTCGAGCCTGCACTAGGCGTGTTACATCTGATGCATTTGATAGTGCTCCGCCTATCTGTACATCAAATTGCATTAACTTCATGATATGAAACATTACACCGAGGACCACACAGATCACATTATTGTAGCAGGAAAAAAAATACACAGCGAGAGTGGATTTGAAAGTATTGTAATTAAGCAAGAAGCAGAGGGGGGGGGGGGGGGGGGG
>JAUBOC010000103.1:7761196-7782524 GCA_032275365.1 Anablepsoides cearensis | reverse complement strand
GCAGCTTCTGAAACCTGCAGACTAAGAACATTTAGTAAACTTTGTATACAGAAAAATATAGCTACTATTAAAATACATCTTATATTGAGATTTTGCCAACTTATTACACCCCCCCCCCCCACCACGGCTTAAAAAATTTCTAGGGGAAACCCTGCACACTTCAAAATCAGAAACCACTTTTAAACATGGAATCTATTAATCTGTTACAGAAAGTGCATCTATCAATTCAATATGGTTAATTTCAAACAAAAATGTTGCATTGTAACAAAACAGAAATATAAAAAAGCTGATCTGAGCTGTTTAATGTAAGCTTTTCTGCATTCAGATTTAGATCTGAATGTTTGAACAAAGTAGGTGTAACATTAGGAAGTAAATCATAATCTTGAAGATTTTAATGTTCGTAACAGAATAGTTTGATTCCTCCACACAGCTGATTGGAGGTCAAATCATCCCACCACTGCAAAATGTCCTGATCCAATAATTTGACTTCAGCAGTTCAAAAATCTACATTTTCTAAAGTGCTGTAAATATTTTACAATGCCTGACCTAGTTCATTTTCTGATGTAAATGTCATAAAATAGTACCAGTAATTCACACCAGTATGACACCAACGCATTCAGTTGACGTTAGATTAATCAAAAGCTGTGCATGTGTAAAACGGCCTTTAAAGTGGATGGGATAAAGGCCAAAGGGAACAAAAAAGCAAAGCGACATTCGTGTGAATACTCTACATCTGGTAGCTTTTCTCTGGCAGGCATGAGCAAACTACGCTCCATGTTTGTTCAAGTGTGGTATACCTTAAGGGAGGCAGAGCAAAAATGAATGAAGGGTCTCCTCTTGTGCGTCTGCAAAAGCAGATTACTGTCACTTCATCAGAGAGAGCTGGAGCGAATCATTTTTGTAAAACCTGGAAGTACCAAGGGAGCAGGCAGGAGGCTATGGGGGGATGACAGAGTGTGGATGTATTCCCAAAAGACTTACCAGATATTCTGGCAGGGATTAGTATATTTTTGTGCATGTGGGGGCAACGTTCACCTCTGTACACATTTTATAAATACATGTTCTCTGATCAGGACTACCTTTTCCACTTGGCTTATTTTGCCATACAAATAGACAAATATACAGTTTAAAAAATATACAACTAATATGCAAATTTACTAAAAGCTCTATAGATTCCTGTGCTGTTTCCACAAAACATACATTATAAGTGGTTGCATACAATGTATGTTTATCAGCAGCATTTTAGAAGAGTTTTGTGCTAGTTGGTTCTCAAAAATGGAAACAACCCAAAAGTGGGATCCAGGAAAAAAAACTAATTTCAATGACAGTCAACCAAAAACAATCTGGATATTAACTAGTTCTGCAATACACAATCCTTTTAACTTGACTCTACTGCTGGATCATCTAATCAGACCTTCACAACTTGGGTCATCTCTGCTCAAAAACACAATTTCCTATTTACACACCAGTTCCCCTGAAGTCTAAAGGTCAACAATTCTCAACGTGTTCTTATAGTGCTGGCCTTCACTAAGTTATGCTGAGGACAGAGGAACCAATTTAAAAACCAAGACAACCAGCAGGCATGTCTAAGTAAGCGGCAGCCTATAAATCCTCTCACATAAATCCCTTGGAACATTTAGTAAGTTACTCCAGTCTCTTAACGGAAGACTTAAAGGGATAGTTTGTGAAGTTAAGTGAAGCACTTCGGAGTTTGTGTCCTCACATGAAGTAGACAGCAGTTAGCAGGCTGTCAGTTTTAGAGATGAGTGGTGGATTCTTGATTAAAAACACCAACTACTGGCACTTCAGCCGCCAGTACCCTGTGTCTGAACTGTAATTTCATTGTGCTCTGTACAATGACAATACAGGCCTTATCTTATCTTATCTTATCTTATCTTATCTTATCTTATCTTAGAATATACTGTATATTTAAAGCACAGCCATTACATAATGGTTTGAGTAAACAATATTGTTTTTAAGTTGTGCATCAGACACAGATTAGTTCTATGAAACACTATTTGTTTTGCCAGGTTACATTTGGACTGTGCACCCAAAATGCTCCATCCAAATTGCAGAATTTGGCTCTCATTGCACGACAAAAATTGCACCATTTTTTTCGCAGCTTTGAGTCTTCTACCGCACCGTGAGAACTTTTCACTACCCTCCACATACATTATTGTGTGATGGATCAGAAGTTTGGGGGTGTGCTTGTTTATGCCAAGAGCACTTGTACGCTGCACTTGCCTTCAGCTACTCGCTTCTAATGTCATACTATTGTATCCGGAAACAGACATTTATAAAGACCAATGACCAAAAAACTCAGGTATGGAGATAAAACAGATGTTCACTGAGGAATAAGTCTGCAGAAACTGTGGTGCTTTAACTGGGACAGATCTGTAGCTAAAATAACAGTGGACTTCTACGTTTTTATTTTTTTTCCCCAGCAGTGTAGACTCCAGCAGGAAGAAACCCTTTGAGGTGACATGTACCAGTGGGAGGGGTTTCCCAGGAGCTAGGCGAGGTGTGTCTCAGGGGCTATGAATGGTATGTGTGAAAACGAATGGCGAACAACCACGAAACCACACTTTGATGTATAATTAGTGGGCGGTATACCGTTTTGTACCGGTTTTTATTTTTGTTATGATATGAATTTCGGACATACTGGTTTAAATAGCCTGAACACGTGCGGAACGTTTCGTCGTGGCCGCCAGTGAATTGTTTCCCGGGGGACACTTTTCCTCGCAGCACCGCTATGTGTATTAGCATGCTAACGTTTTTGTCGGAGCAGCTTGATGAGTAACTGGCGGCGGGTGGTGTTTCAGCTGCCTATATTGACTGAACACATCCAGTTTTCCCCATTGCTGAATGTAGTAAACAACTCTTCAGTGACGTGCACGGTTAGATTTAACGCGCTTTGTTATAATGGAGACGCATGGAGACTTTAACGTGCTTTTATTGTGAAAAGCCCGGGGGAAGTAGTTTTGTAGTAGAGTGGAGTTGACTGGTGTGTTGTCCTGTTAAGTTTTATTAAACACACAATGTAAGACCCGATAATGATTTTTTTTTTCTCAACCTTTCACGACCGGACCAAAATGCATGATTACTGTTTACAACCAGGCAAAGAAGAAAATACGTACTAGAGGAGAGAAACAGTAATACAGACAGAGGTACAGTAAAAAAAGTCAATAAACAACATTTGTACACTTTATTATCAGCTCAGCTGTGATGGAAAAAAATACAGTCAAATACTGTGAAACCGGTGTAATTGTTGAAAATACCGTGATATAAAATTTGGGTCATATCGCCCAGCTCTATGTATAATACAGCCTACCATACTCCATCCAAATCCAAACAGTCAAATGTTTTGCCTACTCACTGTTGGGAATTGAAGCCAGTAGGACATGGTTTATGAGTGCTGCTGTAATGTAGTTTTGGAACCAGAGTACGTGCAGTGCGCCCATTCATTTACATGAAGGAGGCGGGGCTTAAACTTGTCATAAAATCACCAGGACATGGAAAATTTGTTAATATAACTTCTACTTTTGGTGGAATCAGGTACTAGAGGAAATTCACATTATATTGTTGAACAGTAATCCCACATCTCGTGTCTTTTGTGTCACTGAATTCTTCCAACGAGTTCATCCACAGTTACAATTTTTCCGTTTCTAGCACAGCAATACCATGCTCTGAGATCCTGCTTTCATTCAGCATTTCAGTCTTTTGTCTGGTTATGCTGCAATAAATGAAAAAAAAAGTGAACTTCAAGGAACCTCTAATCCACGAATCAAAAAGAAGAGGAGGAAACATTTTGCATGATCCGCTTCCTCCGGTTTTCACAGCCAAGCTAATTGCACCTTGTTTCACCAGAAGAGCACCAATTTAGCACTCGGAGCAAATTAAAATGAATAAACACAATTAGCGGTGAGTGCAAAAGCACCTTAGCATGGCACACTTTTTTTTCTTCCTCTTTTTCCTTTACCATGACAGTCTCTTCAGCATAGCTATTATTAACTGTGTTGCTGTGTCAAGTACAATGTGGCTAATTGCAAAGCACTTGATGCCACGAAAATGCTAGTAATTTGGCACAGAGTAAAACAAATGTGGCGTGAGGTGGTTAAGAAAAATGGACATAAAAGCCTTGAACAAAAGGAAAATTATATGTTGATTACTGTTTTGATATCATTATATCTGTTTTACATTACAAAACCTTATTTTAGACTACAGTATGAAACAAAATACATAATCTGAGGCTATACGATTTGAATTGTGCACCATCTGCAAGTAGCAAAGACTCTATGATGAAACATGAAAATATTTTCTGTGCAAACAGGTAAGGGGTGAACCAAACACCTCATGTAAAAAAAACACAGGGCTTGTAGCTTTCTTAAAGGAAACATGTTTGTAAATCCTTTTTACATTTAAATCTTTCAGTTGGGGGTCTGTATAAATTGGAACTACAATGCTTTGGTGTGACTTCCTTCTTATTGTAACTCCACAAGCCCCTCTTTCAGCCCTTTTCCGATGTGTCTTAGATCAACTTGTTTTGATGCTGCCTCTTTAAATCCAAACGATGTGCTTCACACCCCAAAATACGACCCAAAAATAATATAAATATGCCGTCTACACAGCAAAAGGAGAAACTACAGTATTTTCTGCACTTTTCATATTACCTGCACTCCTAGCGACTCCAAGTACACAACAAAAGGCATTTAAGGGCTAAAAAGTGGATTTTGCTTGATACACCCCTTTTAGGAACTACACCAATCTGTGATTTCTGCAAAATAAATAAATAAAGCCTAACGTTGATGTAACAGACATGCTGGTCACACTCAGCTGCCTGTGCTTGGCAGCGTATCCCTGGCACTTCCATCGCCTTTTTGTCCGTCTTCCTCAGTTTTTTGACAGTGATCAGGGGTGATAAATTGTTCAATTAAACCTGCATTAAGAATCCAGAGCGGGCGCTTGACGTGCAGCCTCTTGGTTTAGGTGTTGTCCAATTACTCTGAAGGACAAGACTCCTTCTTGCTACTGACAATCAACATGTGACTCTCATCAAAAGACAAATGGGTTTATTTATATGAGGTAACAGGCTGATTGAATACAGCACAGCAAGACTGATGAGCCGCAGCTACAGAATAGGTAAAAACCTGAACTTTGATTACAGATGGAAATGCACAGGATGTGATAGAATGTGTGCTGGAGAGGAAAATAGCATAGCAGGATGTTTTTGCTCATTCTGTTGGAGGCTTTTTCTTTAAGTGGTCTCTAAAATAAACATCATTACAACTTTCTGAACTTAGTAAGTAAAAGAATCACAGCCTGCAGCTTTAAACTTTTTATGCTACTAAAGTTAGTCCTCAAGGCAGATAATTAACCTCAAAGTAAGAACAGAGAAGCTAAAACCAACCAATCAACTCTTTGAAAAATGAATTAAAGCAAATACTTGTTTATCTGACAAAATAAAATTAACACAAACATCAGCACAATATTATACCACATACAAATACTTGCTAGACAACATTCAAACTTTAAGTCAATGTAAGCCTTACTGTGTGTTTTTACTTTTTTAATGCATCACAAACAGACACAAAAAGACCAAGTCATTAAAAAAGATGATTACTTTGGGTTTTAAGTGTAAAATATTAACAACATTTGATCTAAATTCTTAAACAGTATTTGTTTGTTTAAACAATCTGAAACATTTATTAGTAAAAAGCACTGCAAAAAACAAAAATAATCATTCATTGTGAATCAGATGCAAGACAGCCAGTGGACAAAAAAAAGCCTAACAGAAAGAGGTTGCCACATCTAACACATGCCTGAAAAATGATTGCAGTTTGAATTTAACTATACATTCCAACTACTTTTAGCACTGCTATTAATCTTTTCTTGACTCTTTTTTTTGTCTGCCCTTGAACTAATAAGAAGCACCAAAAGGAGAAAAAGAAAAGTTGCCATCACTTACTCAGCTCCGTGAGAAAAGTATTTCTGCCACTAACCCCCCGGTTGGTTTACAGGGAATCGTTTTTAAACCCCGCACTGTGTGGCTGTTCTGTTCATTCCCACTAAAAGGAAAAAAAAAGTAGCTACTGCTGCATCCCAGGTTGGAGGGGGGAAAAAACCGCTATATTCCACTTTCCCGAGAGTCACTTGTTAACGAAAAGGAGCGAGTTAAAAATACTTCTATTCCCCTCCGTTTGTATTCCTTTCCTTTCACGGAGATCAGACGCTCCGAGTCAGAATCTCTTCAGAGAAAGAAAGAAGGAAAGAAATGAATAAAAAAAAACATCCCTTAAATAATAATCCGCGCGCGACTCCAAATGTGGATCTCACGTTATCTCAGCGTCGCAGGTTTGGATTTCTTTTCTTCCCAAATCCACCTCGTACGAGCTGGGGGTGGGGAGACAGGAGTCAAACACCCCTTCTTTCTCTCCCCCTCCTTTAAGAGCTGGAGGAGGAAAAAAAAAAAGATACAGGACCCTGTGTGTGTTGCGTTCAGGGACGCCCCGGAAATTCTGCGTCTTGGCTTGTCCGCGAACCTGAATCTTGACCACGTGGTGCGTTCGAGTAGCTAAGTGAGAAGTCATAAACAAAAAGGAGTTACCGTGGATGATTTAGCTTCCTAATCCTTTTTTTTTCCCCTTGTTATTATTAATTTGTGCTTTACTATGAGCTAACAAAAATACAACTGAGAATATTTTGCTGTGTTTTTATTTGGACTTTTATTCTGTAGTGAACCAGTGGTACAAATTGTGGGTACAAATCCAGCAACAGATATTTAAACAAATGAATGAACAATAATCTGCTTAAGTTTTTAAATACACTAATTTATTTTGTACATAACATGTTTATTATATTCAAGGGCCATTAAATGAGATCATTAGAGGTTTGATTTTGTTTACTCTATTTTTAAAGCTAATCTAACAAATATAATACATTTTCCTTTAAAATGATCTTTTAAAAACATTAAATAAAAGTTTTCCTTGTGACTAAATGGATTGTGGACACTGCAAACTTTCCGTTGCAAAGTTATTTTCAAGTTTTGTCTCCTGACTTTTCTTTTTTCTTTAGCTTTGCTTTGAGAGCGTTTCGGGACACAATTCCACCCAATCACAGAAGGCTTCGGCTGAAAGACCTTTTATAAATGGCTGGCAGGATTTGAATGTTAATGGCGACAGCAGCTGGTGCTCACAGTTTCCAGCAGGGAGGCTGGACAAACACCAGAGGCACATCAATCAACTGACCCACAGTCGGTTACGACTGGTCAGCATGCAGCAAAATGTCACAACAGCTAACTGAGGTCAGTCTCTTTTGTGTTAAATCACAGGTTAGTTCAAACTACATCCTTGGTCGGGAGGTTGTAAAGCGACTGACTTTTTCAGGGATTTACACTGTGGCCTCAGAGCGGAAACATAACTTGTCCCCTTTGCCCAGTAACAACTGTTCGGCTGAGAAATTATGGCGGCTGGCTGAGTCAAGGCACCTTTTCAAAGCATTAAAGAGCAAAGTGTTTGATGGAAACCTGGAGGAAATGAGACGGAATTAAGCAATCTTTGGAGGGTGCTACAGTTTTTTAAATCACGGTGCATCAAAAGAAAGGCAAGTCCGCCCCCAAACGGAGAGCGAGCAGCGATATATTTTGTGTGAACTTTTCAAGTTCTGCAGGCAGTAATGGATGGGAACAAGGCCTGTTTAAAAAAAGACACATCTTTCTGGGTTTTTGGCAGAAAGCCACCCTGAGTCACAAGTAAGCCTCCACTGCCCCCTTTCTGCTCTTTGTTTAAAAGTCCCGTGTGACATGCAGAACACCAAAAAGAAACCCATAAAGATGCATGTGATTGCTTGTGAGGGTCTAACCAATTAAATGAAAAAAAAAACAACAAAAAAGAAGAAATCTACATGTCTATGTTGCGTGTATTTCTCCCTTGGCCTCTTGTTCACACTGCAGTCCCTTATTTAATCAAGGCGGTAAATCTTAGAAGCAGCCCAGTGCTCTCACCACCAGTCCCCTGGTGGCATGAGCCTTAACATGGTAAATTTCACTTGCGTAGGGAAATGCGCTCGGTGGCCGAGGCCGGTGCTTTGGAGGGATACAAAGAGCACTTACTCGCTGACATGTGCAATCCATAACAGAATAATGAGACTCCTCCACTCTCAGAGCGCTCTCCTCCTGCTCTCCCTGTCCACTTTTTTTTTTGTTTTGTTTTTCTTGCGAGCGTTCATGAATGCCATGTAAATTCATGCGGGCGGAAGATGTGGCGAGGTTCTCCGGGGAGCGCTTTTAATCGCTCGCGTCTTGTTGCCGAATGTCGTAACAGGATGCCGAGTGTTAAGATACTGCAAATAACGCGTGAACTTGGTTAAAACAGAAAGATTCTTTATGTCATTTGCAAGTGGAGGCGATGCTCGTGATATCTGCTTGTTGTTGTCTAACAGTCTTATTCAAGGGAAAGAAATTTGAGGGTAAAGCAATTTATTCAGTGACAAAAGCTTAGACTTATGTATGTGCAATAGACAATGTTTTAAAATCCCTGAAGCACTTTTTCTGTAAAACTGAATGGTTTAACTTCACTTAAAAATATTTAAAGGGATAATTTAGGTCTTTCCAAGCAACATTCTTTGGAAATGTTATGAACAGAGAATAGCTTACCTGTTGTAGATAACTCTTTGAACAGTTTAGCTTTGGGGAAAAAATTGTTTACTTCTGATTGAACTGAGGAGATAACAACTATTCTAAGCAGAGCCATAAGTAAAGTGGACAGATGCCGTAAAACAAATCTAGTTTTGAATGTTTTGATTCGTGCAAATGCTGTTTTGTAACCCTTAACATCACAGTCAGTTCTTGTAGATATTAAAGTATTCCAGCCAAAAGCGCTTAAGGCTGCACTGGAGGTGCTACAGTTAACTGCCACAGTCAATATTTGTACTATTTGCCGATTCCTGTATGAAATTTTGAGAGTGGAGCTTTAACTTTAGTCTTGGCCCTTCCCAAGTTCAACATTTCGATCAGAACTGAACTCTACTTTTTTTCTTTTAACTGAGGTTGTTTTAAGAGTTATGTAACAGGTACAATTTTTTGTTTTTTTCACACAGAATTTGACCACTTTACAATATTAGAACTATCTTTTTAACGGGCAAAATTCCCCAAAATTGACATTTTTGAGTGTTATATCATGTTATAATGTCATTCCCCTCATCAAAAACATACCCAGAGTGTTGCTTTGAGTCATTCATGCACGTTTGAGAAATTTCTGAATTTCCTGTGTTAACCATGTGGAGCTGTCTAAACACTTCCAACATTCAGGCAAATTTTGTTAAGAGAGACAGTTGTTATTATGGGAATGTTTGTGAAGCCATATTTTCGTATTTGCTTGAAAGAAAGATGTACTTTAATCCAGGGTATAGGATTGTGGAATGGTCTGGAGGATGATCTTAAAAATGCCAGATCTATGTATATATTTAAGAGACAGATAAAAGCTAGTTTTCTGAAGGTATATGGAAAAGTAAAATGTGAAGCTATATGATTTGTTGTTTGAGTTAATGTTCTATTTTTATTTAGTATTGTTTTGTAAATTATGTTTCGTTTGAATATATTTTGGGAATAAAAAGGGGCAGACATTATAAGATTTATTCTTCTTCTGCTACCTTTCATTTTATTTAGATTTTTTTTATTTGTGTATTTTCTTTGTTTTTTTTTTTTTCATTGTATGTAGTTATTTTTTAATGAAATTAATAAAATGTTTGAATTTGAAATTTGAAAACACTTGCTGGTACTAAACACCACCGATTTGTACATAGCTCCTCCCTGGACTTCAGTCTGCAGCCGAGGTCCCACACTGCAGAGCCCCTCTCCTCCAAAACATTGTTAGAAAACCTGCTGAAGTGGGAGTGTTGGAAACAGGAGGTTCTTAAAAAGACAGAGGCCAATTTCAAGGCATTTGATACAGAATTGAACATTGATATAACATGGATGTAACAGAACAAACCTCATGAATTGATATAAAATTTACAGGAAACATTTATGGTTTCAGCTTTTATTTTTTTGCTATAAGATTGAAAACAAATAGGCTACTAGCAAATAATTCTAATTTTGCTTACTTTCTGGATATTGTTTAAAAAACCCACAGCAGGGTCCTGACCCTAACTGTGGAAACTGCTCCTTTTTGTTCTTTCATGACATGTTGATAAGTCACAAAGAAATACACTTTTATAAAATAAACTTATATCTTATTTTTATATCAATATGTATCTTATATTTCCAACTCTTATTTGCCCTTATTCTGTTTTTAAACCCATTCAAAGCTAAAAAACAATAAAATAATGAACGCTTCTCATTGCATTGTCTCACTGCTCCCTTTTCGTTCATCTCTGTCACCCTTAGGGGCTGAGGCACAACTGCCTCCGACAGCAGCGGGCCATTGCTCACTCAGTCCCTGGAGGCGACAGCCCACTTACTGCCAGCTTGTGCTCGGATGGAGGACTTTTCATCACCCTTCTGAAAACACAATTAAAAACACATGCATGTGCCGACCTCCTCTCGAGAGCCTCGCCATGCTGCGAGTTCAGTTAGTCTGAGAACACCTCACCCGGACACATGACTGAGTATCGGTCAGTTTACGAAGAGTTCAATGGCATTTTTTTTGTTTGCACAAGAAAGACACAGGCCTCAGTCCTTGTCTTGCAGCTTTAACAGTTTACTGGTAGAAATCTGAGCAAAATCTTTTTCCTTTCTACCTGAAAGCCTTGCTGATTTTTCAGAGCAATGGGTGGGTTTCTAAACTCTTGCTAGACACACATAAACACAGCGTGCAGGAACAGAGACATACTGACGGCTATTAGAGTGCAACGATGCTTACCCTTATCTCCCACCATGATAGAGATCTACATAGAGCTTAGGAAAGATTATGAATTCATTACCTTTATACACAAGTGAGCACCGTCAATAGACAGGAGTTTGAGAATAGAGATAGGAGCTCGGTAGGTGCTTTGGGAGGAGCAGGGGTACAAGTCACAGAAGAGAACTGATGCATCTCTATTTCTTTTTTTAGTTTTGAGGACAATAGGGGGTCAAGCATCATCTCATATACTCGTACTAACAAAGGTTTAAATTCTAGCTCCTCATTTTATTTTGTTTGTTGAATCAGAGAAACCTTAAAAGGTTAGCAAGATAATATCCAGCATCTCTTGTTGGTGATGCCACAAAACAAGTGAGAATCCCACACTGTGCTTGTCAGGGTAGATGTGTGTGTGTTTAAACTTTAGTTCTCATTTCTTTCTTACATGTGAAATTCAACCCCCTGAGTTACTTCTTCCAGCTTAGAAACTCAACTAAGTGAACAGTGTAGTGAAAGTGAAAAGTTCAGTTTTGATACAGCCTTTCTAAAGAAAAAAAACATAAAAAATATATGACAAATGCTTAAGACTGCTAGGTGGTATAATGCACTTGAGCTTAAAACTATGTTTACACTGCAAGTCTCAATGCTCATTTCTGACTTTTATTATATATTTTTTTCAAAAATCAGATTTTTTTGAGATGAATGTTCACATTATATTTTAAATGCAACCTCCATCCGACTCCAGTTTGAACTCCCTGATGCGATCTGCATGTGCTGAAGATCTGTGACGTCACATTCAGCTCGCTGTTTACAGAGGTAAACATGGATGCTACATGTTAGTATGTACTCTGAAGTTGCCGATTAAATAATTATCCGACATACTTGTTTAGTTTTACATTTGAACCTGCCTCTGGTCGGCTGCTCCAGCTTTTTAGTTTCATTAACGCACTCATTTACAATCCTCTACCTCCATCCTCCCTTCAACTTGTTGCATTCCTTTCAACCATCTCGCTATAAATATCTGAAAGTGTTTTCTTGGCAACTCGGCTGAACTAAGCGGACATTTGGAGGTAAGTGGAAAAAGAAACTTACAGGTTTCGGAGAGAAAACGAGACAAAGCTGTGGATTCTGAAGTGGAGGGTTTACTTTATTGTGTTTTACTCTGTCCTGTGAAGTCTGCTAACTTTCAAAAAGGTTTGTGAATCAAGTAATTTTACATTATTATAATCAAGTAAGAGTTGATTTTGAAAAAAATGTAAAAAAAAAATTATTGTGCTTCAGAAAACTTTTAAATAGGTAAATTAAGGTAATTTAGTTAAAACTGTTAGACTTAACTATGGTTTTAAACCCTAGTGGGAGTGAACAAAATTTATATAATTATACCAGATGACTGATGTTAGGTAATTTGACAAAAAAAAATAATGATAATAACTATCCAAAGTCTTGATGTCTTAAATGATTTTGTGCTGGCATGTGTGAGCATATAATGACAAGTTTGTGTCAGAAAAGTGCATATAATAGTCTGGCATGTTTCATCACAGTTAGAAAAGCACACTCTTGATTGTTTAGAAGCTTTAGAGAAACAACACACTGTATAATTTGTATTAAGTATAGGTGTTTTACTTTCTGCACGTGACATGGTGTCTTGCGCTGAGGGAATTTTTTTAAGTGCTCTGTGTGTGGTATAGATTTCTACATGTGTTCAAATTCCTTTCAATGCATGTCATTGTATGCTTCATTTTAGTGGCCTTACTGTTTTTAGGTTACTGTGCATGTGATGCCTTGTGTGTGTACTTTGCAGTGAGTGTTTGTGCATTTCTACACCATGAAGGAGCGGGTAAAGTTGGAGAGGCGAGCAGTGCTGAGTGATGCCAGAGGTGGTTTTTCTACCAGCCTCTTCACTGACTTGCTGGCTCCCTAATGGCCTCTTCAGTGGGCTGGCTGACCGACTTGCTGGCTCTCAGTGGCTCCGATCTTCCTTATTTGGTAGTGAAAGCTGGGGGATGGGGGTGGAAGGGTAAGGGATGGAGCGGGGCAGTGGTACTATGTTTACACGCAGGGTCAGGGGGTTAGAGCACCACAGTGCCATGGAGAAAACGCAGATCACTTCAAGATCAGAGGGGGGAAAAAAAATCTGAGTTGTTGCTGAAAACTGCATGGATCATGGCAGATTCCCCATGAAATAGTAAAAGTGTGTGCATGAGGGAATACGGTCACACAAAAAAAAAAAAAAACAGACAATGCTACAGGTAATTTTCAGTCACATGCATATTCTGTTCCGTCACTCCCAAACCGCTCTCAGACCCTGGGCAGGCCTAAGGATATGCGGTAGAAAGGAAATTAAAAGCAGCCATCCTTATAGTTTTGCTCTTGTCCACTTGAGTGCCTGCATGCCTGCCTACATGCCCAGGGCAATGTTTATGCTGTGCCCTGCCCAGGACAGAATAGATTCGCCCACACAGCACTGTGCTCTCAACCAGAACCTAAGTAGGTCTGGCAAGCCCGAGCCACGGCACCATTCAATCTATCTCTTCTGGATTAGGCCCTTTGGCCTGGGGAAACACAGCGGTGACTGCATTAATAGATGTAAGATAGCATCGCTCTAACCCCCCCCTTTAAAAACATCTCAATATTTTTTTAATGCTATGACACAGCAGCAGGTTGTTTAACTTTAAGCCGTCAGTTTCCCTATGATTTGATGAGATAGTTACAAAAATCGCGGGAGGGACTTACAGTACGCGATGAAGCTTTGATACATTTGAATGGTCAACCGAAGGATGAGCTGATGCATAATGATCAGTTAAAACTCAGAGCTAACTGGCTGCTTGACAGGGAAAAAGCCTGGATAACGTACTAATTACTTATGCTACCTTTACGCTGCAGATCTTGAAATTTTGAAAAAAATAAATAAATAAATAAATAAAAACCGTGTGTGGACGTTTACATGTGAACTTCATCAGACTCCAGAGTGAACTCAACATGGCACTGATGCGACCAGCATGCGCAAAAAAAAAAATGACATGACGTCGCATTCAGCTCGATGTTTACAGAAGTAGCTAAACATCTATGCTACATGCTAGCATTTTGATTCTGAAGTTGCTGTGCAGTCAGAGCTGATTAAATAATTGCCTGACATGCTTGTTTAGTTCACTGTTTGCATTTTAACCTGCCTCTAACTGGATGCTCCGGTGTAGCATTTTATGTTTGGAACCAAGTGACGAATTAGAAGTCAAGTATCAGTAGAGTAACTTTAGTATCGAGCAGTCTGCGAACCTGAGGATTCTCAGTCATCCAGGACATTGAAAATTAAAAGAACAAAGGCAAAGCAACTGGACTTCTGTTCTGTAGCTTGAAGACGTGAGGTAAAAGTCGGATAAAATGTGACATGAGCGTTCAGACTGCAGTCGCTTTGAAAAACATCAGATATGTATCCAATTCAGTACTACATACTAAAAAAAGCCTGAATCGGATTTGAAAAAAAGGGATTTCTCATGTTTCTTTTTTTATTCTTTATTTCGAACAATTTAAAAAAATAATAATAATAATATAGTAAAATAAAATAAAATGATACATACATGTAACAATCACAGGGAAAAAAACACGACAACAAACAAAGCAATAAAGCATCAATCAATTACAACATAAATTTTCCAGCGAAATATAATATAGATGTTAATGTCATGAAAAAAAATCTGATGTGGATAACATAGGGGCAAAAAAATGGGATTTGGGTACCATTTGCCTGCAGTGTGAACGTAGCTTTAGAGAACGCAAAAACAAAAATATATAAAAAAATCTTAGTGAGAGCAATTATGTGCCACAGTTTAAGAGCATCTCAGGGATAAATGTATAAGAAACAAACCATCTTGTATTCCTAAATACCATGAAATTACATGTGTTGGTGTAATCAAATTCATTAGCTGGAAACCTGAGGGTCACTTAACATTTCTTTAAAAGGCTGCTCCGAGTAAATAGAGTGTAAATAATTGAATAATGCTAATTCATTTCTGTGTTTTAGTCTTGCGTTTCATAATATACCATATTAGGTTTATTTCTAGTAAAATCGTTATTGTAATGAAGGTGCTGCCTGCTCACAAGCCACAGTATAGACTCATAGTTCCATGTTGCCTATAACAAGAGAACCCAGCGTCTCTTGATGCCAGCTATAAAGATTACCAGAGCTTTGTTTAATTGTGCTGCTAACATCCTGGGAGACACTTAAGAGCTTCTTCTCTTTTTTTTCCTTTCTCAGAAACTGTCTTTAAAGCTCAGTCAGCAGTGCAAAGGCCTCAAGGATTTGCCCAAGTCAGGTACACTCAGAACACACTTCTGTCTCTAACAACTGAGGAGCTCCACCGACACACAGACATCAAACTGAAAGAAATATCAAAGGGTAGAATTTAAAGCAGTGCGTGCAGAAAAATAAATCTAGGCTGGGTCATAAATCAATATTTTCCTCTCAGAATGTTGCACGTGCATTAAAGAGTATGTGGCTATACACTTTTTTAAGGTAGGAGAGCCACAACAGGCTTCAATGGCGGCCCCTACAGTCCATATTTACACTCTACCTTAATCAGACTGAAGTGCTTTATAACAAGCAACAATCAAACAAATGCTAATGACATTTTGCCCAATTAGAGGCTTATTTCCTCTTGAGATGGATGTCTCATTTTAAGGCACAATAAAAATTGCAAGTTATACCTGCCGGCAGTCTAACACGGGTGACCTTTTATCAGCACACCATCAATGGGGCTCTCACAGCCTTAATGGTAGGTTTGTTTGTCAGAGTCCTAAAGCAGCCTAACAAAGGTGATGCTGAGCTTCTAGAATATCCGCAATCAACCTCTCACATTTTAGAGAGAAGTCGTGAGATGCATTATTATGACTGATATTGTGAAGGATGATGTCCTTTCATGTCATTACTATGGCAAAGGTAAGAAAAAAAAAACAAGGTTATTCAGGCACATTTGCTGTTTTTAATGGTTTTTACTGATTTAAGTCAAATTTTAGCCTAACTTTTCCCAAAACTGTTGTTTTTGGTTTCTTTAATAAAATACATTTGTATATTTGCAATTTTACATACATTGACTTTGCATGCTTTCATCTTACCTACATAATGGACTCACAGTTAGCTGGATAGGTTGATGATATGACACAAAATCCTTTATGTATTGGAAAGACTTTTTTCATTTTATCATTAATTTTATGATAAATTAACTAATTTAAGTTATGCCTAAATTCTAATAAAATGTGTTGTGTTTGTCTTAAATGGGACATGTGCAAAATCTACTTTTTTAGCCATTAAACACATTTTGTTGTTTAACTGGGGTCTCTAGAAGTGCAGAAAATTTGAATTGTTTCTCCCGGTGCTGCAAAAATATCTTCATATTTCGTTTGGGTCCTGTTTTTTAACCTGTTCAATTTTCCCTATTTTCTACAATGTTTTCTGAACTATTACGTCAAATTATTTGTAATGGACCTGTCAAAAAAGGTCTGGAATTACCAACTAATTTAAAAGCATATGTCGCCTTTAAAATACATAATGAGACCTGATTAAAGTGCTATGACATAACCATTAGTTACCATTTAATTGCTGAGAAGATTTAATTATAGAAAATGTGCATTTTCTGTTTTAGAAACAATTATTAATTAACTTATCCATAAATAAAACAGTTTTTAGAATAAAAGCTTTAAAATTTTCCTCATATTCAATTCACTGATGTGTAAATATTTTACTCTTGTAGTTTAATAAAACTTGTCTCTGGCTTTGCCCCTTTATGCATTTGAAGTTTCCGGCTTGTTGATAAAATATTTGGAGTACCATGCCTCTCTGCTATTTCTGCCATCAAACAGATCAGGTCACCAAGGTCTCGCTGCCATCATAGTTCAATTTACCAAATCCAGCTGGTAATACACGGCTGGTAGCCTCCGATGATATGAGGCATTTGGGCCGTGTGCACTTGGAGAGGAGCTGTCTGGGCTTGCATCTGCTCTGACACTCATTGCTCATTCATTCACAGTTTCTGCATGTCTGCTGCTGCCATGCCAGCAGTACTAATAATCAAGTGATGATATGGAAATGAGGACACGGTGTGCAGTGTAATGTCAATGAAGTCAACTACAGTGGATAAATCAGCTCAAAATGAAACCGTCTACTGGACTGGAGCCGTAGCAATGAGAATGTTTCGTAATTTTGACCTGATATCTGGATCAATAATATGACTCTAACCAGGTATTCAGATGGAACAAAATGATTTAATAACATATCACAAAGGTTGCTCTTACAATTCAAGAACCATAATTCTATTCACAAACCATGTGTTTATTACTAAGAAATGGAAACATTCATTGTAAAATAATAGTTGCTATTTTGATAATGTTTTCATTCTGTTTTTTTTTTTCTATTCTTAAAGGAAACGTGCTTTTAAATCTTTTTTTTCACATTTAAATCATTTATTTGGGGTCTATTTAAAGTGGAACTGCATTGCTGTGGTCTGAATTCCTTCTTATTGTAACTCCACAAGCCCCTCTTTTACCCCTTTTCTAAGGTGTGCTCGTTTTGATGCTGTCTCTTTAAATCCAAATGAGGTGGTTCACACCCCTTCCCCACCAGCTTCCAGACCAGTTCATTGTAGTTTGATAGAGGTACTTATGACTATATAGTGGCACAGACATGTTTTATTTACACATTTATTTAAACCTGTCAACAATGAAAGACTTGTCCACCTTGTTACATGTTGGAGCCAGAGGAGAATGGAGATGACCAGACCTTATTTGGCAGTGTGGCATACTAGATCAGAAAAAGTAATAGAAAATAGAGAAAACTGAACAGGTTGAAAATATGACCCAGAATATAAAGATATCTTTGCAGCACTGGGAGAGACTAAATTTAAATTGTCTGCACTCCTATAGACTCCAAGTACACAACAACATGCATTTAATGGCTAAAAACTGGATTTAGCATGATGTCTTTAATGTGTGAATTTGCTAATTTTATCACATCCAAAAAATTTCACTAAAAAAAAGGTAAGCCATCAACTACACAATCACACTTAAAAGCAGCAATTAATTTTATTTAAGGGATAAAAGTATTTTTTTTTTAAATACAGATAGGATTTTAGTTGATTCACTGCAGAGTTAAGTACTCAATTTCAAGGAAAATGTTCAAAAATGAATTCTATGTTTAGTCCCACGCACCGGGTTGGAAAAAATAAATTATATTAAGAAAAAAAAAAGAAAAAGAAAACAAGTACCTGGGCACAATGTGTCTAAACTGATGCATGGAGGCTCCCATATCATACAACCGCCAATGCTGTTTGTGGAATACAAAGAACTGCAGAGAGAGCTCCTCAATGGCAGCCTGCTGTGACAGGTAGATGATAGCTGTCTCTCTCTCTTTCTCTCTCAGCCTGAGCTCAGCTGTCAGGATGAACGGATGGGCTTCACACTGACAGCTTGGGAAGTGTGAAGGGGGTTGACAGTTTACTATGTGCCACGTTATGGTCATCATTAGAAAGAGAAAGCGAGGACACTGGACATGAAGCCACATTTAAGGTGTACGCAAATAATTTTGCATGTAGATTTATATAAAATGTATATGTGATCATTTTTTATAATATGCAATGATTTGGAGACTGAACATTTGTTGTCTTTTGCATTTATATTATCAACATAAAAATTCTGGTACTCTGTGAAAAGCAGAGATCCATATCCAAATGCAGGCACAGAGCCACACAGAGTTGATGCAAAGCAGGAACAAAAAAAAAGGTGAAACAAAACTATGCAGTTCATTCGTAGACTTCGGGATTAAAAAAGCATGACTTTTTGTGGCTAGCAATATGGTAATCAGTTATTATGTAGAGCTCTTCATGGAGAATAAAATAACCCTAAAATGGAAATGTGCTGTGCAAAATGTTTGTTGCCCCACTTACTGCTGAGTTGTTTTCAAAACCTCTTTAGCCTCATATCTTCAGCTGCTCCAGTTGTTTTGTCTTCTTCTTCTTCTTCTTCTTCTTTTTCTTCTTCTTGTTACTCACCCACTCAACTCGTACCTTTAAAGTGGACAGAAAAAAATGGAAGAAAGTGTGAGAAAAGGGAGTAAATGAAAGGGAAACATTAATGAAAGGGATTACCAAATGAACTATCTTCAAGTGCTAGGTGTGGGAATTCCACAAATGCCGCGATGACATTTCTTTCCCTCCCTTTTCCCTCCGTGCCCTTTGTGACCACAGGACGACAGTTCTCGGCTGAAGAGGAAGCTTACTGCTGATTGCCTGAGAGCTGTGGAGTGTGAATCTGCATGAAATCCCTCACGGCCTCCTTTCCTCTCTTCTTTCTTTTTTTTCTGTTTTCTTTTTTAGATCATTTTCTTCTTCACTTCTCTAATGAGCCCAGGCAGAATCTGTGGGTGCATGTATCTCTGTGGGTGTGCTTGAGCGAGTGTGGTCGATACATGTTTTGATAGTCACCCATGAGCGACGCGAGTAGAAGAATGACTTTATTATTTGCTTTTAATTGCGGATGCGGGGAGGCTTGTTATGTGGAAGAGGTGTGACACGTTAACACCACAGTATAGATGGGATTCAAGATAAATTAAAGACTTAGCATTCCTTGAAGAAATTTATGGCACCTGCCACCTTTTATTGCCAGAGTTTTAGGCTAAGGTCATCTTATGCTACATTTTTCAGCCATATCATCTAGTCCTGATGAGTTCTAGACATTTATTTTGTTGGCTAATCTCAAAAAGCTGCAGTGGTCATTTTGAATTTGATGTGCACAAATAAGTATGTACTTTGTTGTAGATTACTGCTTACTTTCTGAAAGTTTCATAAAAATGTCTTTTCTGGTTCATAAGATATTTTGCTAACAGACAAACAGACTTGATTCCAACTGTTATTGCTCAAGTTTTAAGCAAGGATTTTTACAATGTATTGTATATTGAATATGTGATTTATACACACTAGTCTATAGTATAATATTAATATTGTATTTAACATCAAAGCTTAAATTGTTAATAAGTGAAGCATCTGTTCTAGGAGCATGTGTGTGTCATGTGGGTCTCTGCATGACGAAATGTCCAAATCCCACAAAAGGTTTCTTACAATCTAAGACATTACAGGCTGAACACATTGTCAGATTTAAGAACATAGCGCCACCAAAAAAGCCTATTTCATTTGGTAAATTAATACTGTTCAATTAGGCAACAAACTGTTGCTACGTTTTATGATCTAACCATCCACAACATCAACATTTATTTCAATAATGCCAAGTACAAAAAAGTCTGAACATTTACAGGAAGACTACTGTGCTAAAATTGAATTTTACGCACATATTATAGGTATAAATCATGTATCACATCATTTTCTTTCTGTCTCAAATGTCCCAACATCTTATTATAAGATATAAAATGACATCTTGATGCTATTCTGCAGGAGGGAAATGGAATTGTTTGACCCCAGAGATAACAACTTCCCCTCTCTCCACTCTGTCTTCAGATTATGTTATCGACTTTTATCCTCACCTGCTGTCTTCTGAACTGGGTGCTGTCTCCTAAAGCCGACTCTGTGGACGTTGTTACCTCAACATTTGACCATAAACAAGATCTTTCATTTTAACGGTGCACATGGGTCGAACTTGGTCTTAATAGCTAATCTGTGACAACTAACAAGCTGGTTACAGAAGAGCCTCCTGATGTACTGATTGAAGCAGATGTAGGTGCAGGTACATAGGTTTGTCATGATAACACGTTTTGCTGGACGACGACTCAGTGGTTAGCAACGACGCCTCACAGCAAGAAGGTCCTGAGTTTGATCCCCGGTTCGGACCTGGGGGTCTTTCTGTGCGGAGTTTGCATGTTCTCCTCATGCTTGTGTGGGTTTTCTCTGGGTAATCTGGTTTCGCCCTCTCCTAAAAAACATATACAATAGGTTGCCGTCAGGTCCAGGCTGCCCTTATTTGCCTGGTTAAATAAAATAAATTCTCAGAAATTATTAATTTAAATGAGAGACCAGGAGACCATTTTAAGCTAATATAATAATATTCTCACTCCTCTTACGACGCTTACGGAAGTTTATGAAATTTACACCTACAAACTGACCTTCACCGGAGATTGGGAATAAAACACACAACAGCTACCAAGGCTAAAAAAATCTAAGCCAGCACAACTTGTGCGGTACGTGTCTTCCTCTGGTTTAATAAAATACCTGCTGTCACCCTCAAATCACTTACAGAATGTACGATGGATTACAAAATTTACGTAGAGTAAAAAAAAAACAACTTTCACGGTGCCCCGAGGGCTGCCGGGAGAGATCGCCAGCTGACAGAAGGCGTCAGAAGATCGAATATGCTCCTCGAGCTAAATGAAGTTAATATGTTAACTTAGGTTCGGGAGCAGGACCACGCCCAAATCCACACCTTCTAATTACTCTGCCAGCCTATTTAATCTCTGCTCACCCACTCCTCTCAGTCTGTTACGTTTTCGTCAACAGTCAGAC
>JAUBOC010000103.1:7728499-7741086 GCA_032275365.1 Anablepsoides cearensis | reverse complement strand
CAGATTAAGTGTTTACATGCACGTCGTTCGGATTATCAATCGGCATAAACCACCTCTCTCATTCCGATTACAAATTCGTTTGGATCGAGCTGAATCGGGTCAGAATAATCCGAATGAGGTATTTACATAACGCATTTTTATTCCAAATGGCCGTTTAATCCGATTACTTATGTCCATGTAAACGTAGCTATTGTGAACAACTGATTCGAGGACACATTCAAGCACAGAAAACTGTTAAGATTGTTATCAGCAGTGGTGGGCAGCTCTAATCTAAGAATAAGTTCCACTAGCCCTAAAACACTAACTCAAATATTTAGGTCCCCTAAATCTAAAGCACTAACGTACTAAAAATTTAGCAAAAGCTAATTCTAAAGCACTAAAATAACCCAATCAACTTATGGAACATTCTTCAACGGACAACATGAGTTGCTCTCTTAAGCCTTATCATTGACATTCCACAGCCATATTTGAGTTCATATATTGTCAATATGTCACCTGGTAGATAAGTGACACACATATGAACAAAATGTGTGACAGCTTTCACCTTCAGTTGTTACCATTAATGTTGATCAATCACATTTAAAGACCTCAGTTAGTGCTTCTAAATTTAGCCTATAAATTTAGCAAGTGCTAAGCCACACTCAAAAAACAGATTGTTGGATTTACTTAACCAAGTTATGTCAAGTTTTTCCACTAAATTAACTGAGTTGAGTAAATCTGAAGCACCTTGCACAATTACATTGAAATAAATAGTAAAAGTTACATTGGACTTACTCAACACAGTTAAGTGGAACCACTTGACATAACTGAGTTAAGTAAATCCAGCAATCTGTTTTTTGAGTGCACTAATGAATTTTAAAATTAGCAAAAGCCCTAAAGCACTAATCAGGAAATTAGTTCCCCTATTAGTGCTTTAGTGCTCTAGGGGAACTGTGCCCACCACTGGTTGTCCGTGTTTCGCTGTGTAACGTTTAAATGATCTTATGTTTGTTATCAAATTATATGTAGCAACATGGGTAGCAATACATAATACAGCCTGGTAGTACCACTTTGCTTGTATTTACCTAGTGATATTCAGTATGTACGCAGTAATTACCAGGTAATTACAAGGTTCATTGCGAGGCTTCACTGTATGTTGTTTTTTTTTCAGCTGCTCTCTTTCCAGGGGTCACAACCAGTGAACAAACATGCATAAAAGATTTGTTTTATCCCAGATGTCCTTCCTGGTGCAATCTGGGCTCAAACCTGCAGCTTCATGATTGCAAGACATTGACAAAAAGCATCAAGCCTGCCGCAGCCCATGAACCCAGTATGAACAGGGCTGTGTTATGCAATGCTGACAACTAAATACAAACTTGAAAAGCATAAGCAATATGTTGATGTGAGGAGAATGTGGTGTGTCAGTCCATGCACAGTTTTACACTTGACATAAGTCTACATGACCTTTTTTGTCTACATGAAGGGAGATCAGTGAATGCAAATCGGGGGAAAATGGTTTGCATGAGATTAATAAAATGAATTAATGCAAAGGTGAATGTGGTGTATGAGGGATGAATGTGTAATCACAAGCAACTTTTAATTCAACTTAATTCATGTTACTTAAAAAAGAAACTCCCATGGGCACAACTGCCTCTTCAATTATTTACATTAACTAGCCAGGACATTATGACCACCTGTTTAGTGGTAAGTTGATTCTCAACCTGATGTTATGTGGACACACAGACTTTACTAGACCTTTTAAAGGGAGACTTAATTTATTAATTTATTTATTTCCCTTAGTTTGAACATTTGAACTTTAGGATGTTTAACATATGTTTCAGTTCAATATATCAAATCTCTTACTCAAAGCAAATCCATCCATCCATACACTCTTCTTCCTTTCAAAGTCACGGGGGTCACTGCTGCCCACATCCAGCAGTCACAGAGCAAGGGGCGGGGTACACCCCAGACAGGTCACAAGTCCATCACAGGGCCTCAAAGCAAATCTAACATGATGATCTGTAAATATGATATCATGTCATAAAACTGTGCTCCCAGTCAAAAGGTTGCAATAGAACATTTTAAACCATTCCCTGGCAAAACATCAAGGAAAAAAAAAAGACAAATACATGTGGCTTGAGAGGAGCAGCAAGCTAAAAACAAACACTTGTGGTAGGATTTTTACACTTCGTAATTAATATGACAACAAAGATAAACAATGCAACAACAAATATGCCAACACCAGTCTAACGTTAAGTGCTTCACAAAATTTCAATAGCCCAACACAGGGCGAGATTGAATCTGAAGTAGCAGTGTGCGTGATGTACAGGCAAAACACACAGACACAGCACTTGAGATGTGTGTCTTTCACAGAAATCCAAAAAGAGGCGACTGTGTACAAACTGACTGGAACTAAAGCTCCAAAACCCACGCTGATACTAACAAGGGTTCATGCATGTACTGTTGCACAACTGATGATTCCACTGGAGGCCACCATTCAAGCAAAGTCACAATTTCAACAAACCTAACCAGCGCTTCTTTGTGTTCTGTCTCAAAAATGCGATTATTGCAAGAGAGAAACTAATGTGAACTGGGCTTTAAATCTTCACATTTTAGATCATGCGCCAAACTCGATGCTCATGGGCATAATGATACCCATCATGGCATTTTATGTGGCCTCAAGAATTTCAAAAATGTAATACATTAAAATAAGTGTATGCTGCTTTAAAGCCAGCATTGATTATAATCTACATCTCCCATAATGCGTGTTTATTTTTTTTTACCCATGAAATGATGGCATCCCACAACTACAGGTGAAGGTGCACACGGTTCAAAAGTAGCAGATACCTGGTGAAGTTCATTGTGTAAAATCTACATTTCTGTGCATTTTCGCTACTTTTGCTGTGGCCCAGTTGTACTGGGAAGTAGGAATTTCTTACTTAAGTCGTGTACTTAATTAGAATTAGAATAAACTGGAATGTCCCCTTCAAAGTGATTTTCCTGTCGGAAAGGGAGTTCAGAAATCAAGACAGAAGCTACTCGCCACGACTCAACAGTGAGTAAAACGTTTTGTACAAATCTGTTTCTATGCAGGGAATACCACATAGAGCTCAGTTATTGTCTGTTAGTGATGCTCAGCTGTAGCAATGAGACAATGAATGTGACATTTCATGTTTAGTCCAAGGTAAACACAAAACGTCAAAGTTAATTACTACTGGCCCTTTGAGGGCAACCACAATGCTCATGTGGACACACCTGTTTTAGATTAAAATAACCCTTAAAGAAGCAATTAGTGTTGGGATATTTTGATAATACTGGCATGGCAGCACATTACTTTTTTTCCTGTGAGTTGTAGATTTTGTGATATAGAGACTCTAGTAAAAAAAAAATACAATTGGTGCCTGAAAAACTAGATGGTCCCTTCTTTGCTCTCTGGACACGTTGGCCCACCATGTCAGCATCAATTGTGTCAGTCTGCACAGACACAAGCATCTGTCACCATCCATTAACCTGTATAATGCAGGCAGGGGACGTTTCAGCTTTAACTATCAGACAACTGTGACACAGTGTTGTTTCTGGTGTTGTTTAGGCTCAAAGTTTATAATAAAACACCAACACAATGGCAATTTAGGATTTTCAATGTCCACCTAACCAGAGTGTGTAAATGTGACTTTGTTGCAAATTATTTGAATTCCTACATTTTCAATTGGAGTTTGAACTACGACGGCACGCACCTGTGAACTCAGGTTTTAATTTCATGTTTCAAAGTTTAGTCTTTGCGCTCATACATAAGCATGAACATCTTGTCACAGATCTGTTACTGAGGGAAATGTGTCCTTGGGAGATCGAAGTTTCGTCAAGCTGTACATCAGACATCTGCTAAGCGCCTCATCATGAAAGGGCTGAGGTTTATTCCCCTGCGTTGTCGTGCCAAGAACTACTGGCAGGCGCCAAGAAACCTTCCACTCTGCCATCAAGGTTAGGTGAATGACAATGCTAAGTTACTGAGACTAAAGATGAGGAAGAGGACTGCCAGAGAGGCAGCAAACACAAAGGAAGAGGAAGGATGCTACAATCACATTTGTTTTTGCATTTCATTCACTTTTTACTTCCAAATTGCATCTCAAATACTAATAGCTTCTCACAGTTTTGTAGGAGGTTATTCAGATTTTCATTAAGTAACGTGTAATTTATTACATTAAGTCAGTTGCCTCCGTCAGTATCTCTTCCCTTAGCTTCTAAAAAGATCAGAGCTAATGGTGTCTCTGCATTATGAGACAAAAACAAACAACAGATGCTTAAAATAATCCAGAGGAAGGTCAGATGGGTCAGACCATGAACTCAAACCAGCCATTCCCAGATCCTCTCTGCCTCAATAATCTAAAAAAAAAGATACTAAAGAATCTTGGTCTGAGGTGTAAAAATGTCAGAAGTTATTAATATCAATGTCAGTTTTTTTTTTTTTTTGTATGGAATGTTTAAAAAGAAGGTTTACAAATGAACTGGATGAACTGGTTAAAAAAAGAAACAGATAAATGAAAATAAAATAGTTTATTGTGGTTTTTGCATATTAAATCTAAATGTTTTAAACTAAATGTAATGATTAAATCTTAAATGAAATATGAAGCCTCTGTCCATCCAGGACTTTGGCTGCACAGACTCCACTGACTCTTTTAAGAGACATCAGTCAAGCTTACGTTTTGTTTTCTGTTTTTTATTTATTTATTCTGATATTTGTGCAATGTTTTTATTGTTTTTAGTTATTTGTTCTCTGTTAAGCACTTTGTGATGTTTGTGAAAGGTGCTATATAAATAATGTTTGCTTACTTACTAAATGGTGTGGTTGAATGTTGACTTATAAGTATTTCGGAATGGAATGCAGCCTTTGCTGTTGGGGCTGGGCTCTAGTTGTGATGTCCTCATCCTGAGACAAAAGCAATTGCTAACGCTTCCACTACAAGGCGGAAAACTTGCTTTTGTGGCCGTCGTCGGACTGCCGGATCACATACCATCCATATTGTTTTCAATGGCCACATTTCGAATTTAGATTTTAGCTGTGTTAGTAACAATAGCAGTGGTTAGCAGGAGTTAGTGTTAGCCAACTAGAATGGCATGATCCTGCAACAGACATTGTAATAAAAAAAAAATAGGGTGGCATGTGATCTGTTGTATCCAGTTGTATTCAAAACAGCCAATTGTTGCAACAAAATGTGTTTTTAATTATTACAAATGTTCTGTGTTGTTATGATCTAAAACATTGCAAGTCAATGAATGTTTTGTTTCATGATTAATATCTACAAGAATTGCTTCAGGATTGATACGCACTAATGATTTCTCCCAGTGTGGAGAAGTTAAAAGCGGTAAATCTTTGTCTCATGTGCATTTGCCCCCATGAACAACGAGTACCACTCAGGTTTACCACTTATTTCCAGGAAAAGTACCACACTTCTCCTGGAAATGGTGTCACCATGTTGTTGCTTACAACTGTCAGTCTCCCAGAGCAGTTTTAGAACATCGACAGTGAATTCACCATCTGTGATGTGAATTCATGAGGAGCCACACAGAGCCTCCAGAGATATATGGGTTGTAGGGTAAAGCTAGGATTCCCCAAAGGGTCCCTGGCTTGTCAATAGGCTAAAGTATTTCCCTTCGCATCCACGGTAAGAGACCAGCCATCCATCAGTCCTCAACTCACACTACATAAGATGAAGGAGGGGGGAGGGGTGGAGGAGGAAAAACAGGATGATTAATGTGCCTTCTGTGTGGTCAGTTTTTTTTTCCTTCCTTCGGCACACAGCAGCAGAAATGTGTGAATCTATTTCCACACAAAAATGCATAGAGTTTACCCACTTACCTTCATACACGAGTAGCTGCACAAAAGCAGAAAAACACACACGCACAGACACACATCACCAGAGGGCTGTATTCCAGAGGATAGAAGATGAAAAATGTCTCAGCTCAACTCTGCTCCTGGCTAACCTCCATGGTGAATGGAGGAGTATTGACTAAAGAGCGAGGCAGCCAGCCCTTATTTATAAATGCTTCTGCTGAGCTAACTGCAAGCACCACAGCACAATGAGTAAAGAGACACATTAAACCTTCTGACTTATCATACTGCAGCGTCCACTGGTATGATCAACAAAATTCTCATTAGCAGATATGAAAAAAAATGTGAATATTTTCAGAAATGATTAGCGCATAGGGAGCTAATAGAGCTAACAAGAGTGTAATCTTTAAAAAACAGCCAATTTGGAAAATAATTATAATCTGTCTCCCAAGACGTATTACTTAAAGGAGGGTTGTTATTCAAAAGCAACTTGTTTGAGCTTTATCATGTTATATATTGTAATTTCCTTATCAAAAACATACCCCGAGTGTTGACTCATTCAGACATCTGGAACTATGTTTGAGAAATCTTTGAATCTCCATTTGTAGCTGCCTAAACGCTTACTGGTACGAAGCACCACCTATTTATACAAAGCTCCTCCCTGGCCCAACAGAGTACCCCTACCCCGAAAGCATTGTTCTGAAGACGTGCTGAAGTGAGGGTGTCGAAAATGGTAGGAGGCCAATTTCAAGGTGTTTAGAAGTAACATTTATTTTTGATAGATACAGGTGTCTGGTTTGGGAACCACAGGGTCTCATCTCTGCTGTATGCAGATGATGTGGTTCTGTTGGCGTCTTTGGATCAAAAACCTCAGTGTGCACTGGGGCGGTTTGCAGCCAAGTGTGAAACAGCTGGGATGAAAGTCAGTTCCTTCAAGTCTGAGGCCATGGTTGTCGACTGCAAAAGGGTGAAATGAGTCTCTGCCTCAAGTGGAGCAGTTTAAGTATCTGGGTGTCTTGTTCACGAGTGATGGTAGGACGGAGCGGGAGACGGACCGACGAATTGGGGCATCATCCTCAGTAATGAGGGCGTTGCTTCGGTCAGTCGTGGTGAAGCAAGAGCTGAGTCGAAAGGCAAAGCTCGCGATTTACTGGTCTGCCTTCATTCCAGCCCTCACCTATGGTCATGAGGCGTGGAGCTCCAGGGGGAGCTTGGAGTAGAGTCGCTACTCCTCCACATTGAAAGTAGTCAGTTACGGTGGTTTGGGCATCTGATTAGGATACCTCCTGGAAGCCTCCCTTTAGAGGTGGTACGAGGCCCCGGAGAAACCCAGGACTCGCTGAAAGTATTATGAATCCTCCCTGACCTGGGAACCCCTCGGGATCCCATAGGACAAGCTGGAAAGCATTGCTGGGGAGAGGGATGTCTAGGTTGCTCTCCTGGACCTGTTGCCTCCGCGGCCTGATAAGTAGAAGAAGATGGAGATATATACAGTGTTTTCATACCAACTGAAGGTAACATAGTTAATAGATTGTGCTGTAGAATTGAACTATGTGCCTGGAAAATACAAAATAACTCCATTTAAAAGCTAGAGACTTCCAGTGTAAGAACTGAACAAACTACACTTTAATTTATAAGGTAAAACCTCCAATTCAGATAGTTTAAATACTTTTATTTTACATTTGACAGCAACCCAGATGGCTGGAAACGAGATTCTCTGACTTGTCCCCGATGGTTCATTTCTGAGCTTTCTTCTCTGTACAACTGACTGAACACGATGGGGATCTGTTCCATTGTAAAAGAACAGGATAGTTTAGCCAATAAAAGCAACCACACTCAAAGTGGATTCATTTTTGTCTGGCTGCAAAGGATGCTGGAGAGCTTATGAGCCACACATTAATATGACCACAGATCAATGGGGCTGTGAGCAGTCTGAAGGTACTCTTGATGTATTGGCTGGATTTATAAGCAAGCAGAGATGGATATGGTGTCTATGCAGGTTCTGAAGGTCTCACGTCTTTTGATGGTGTCTAATAATATAAAATAATAGTATGTTTGAACAAATTAGGTGGGGGGCAGCTTATATAAACTTTTATTAGGCAACTAAATGACTCAGTAGTCTTGTTAGGATTTTACAAGGTATAAAGAATATTCTTTAAAAACTATGCCAAATTAAGCCATGAATATTTGAACAAATTCAGATGCAAACATTGCCTACATAACAAACAAAAATAGACATGATTAGTAATTTAATAACTTAATTTAGTGTATAATATGTTAAAGTGTTTAAGAGTAATGAGGCTGAATAATTCTTTTCAGAGTTCAGAAAATTGTTTGAATGACCTTCCTGCTGCATCAGACACAATGCAAATTAACACAATGACATTTTAGGACTTCCCGTATGATTAAAGGTACTTGTTAAAACAGGGTTTCTTTTGTGAATATTTCAAATGTAAATTATCACATTGCAGCATTTTCTTGTGGCAGAAATATTGTCTTGAATAATAATAATGAAAAAAACTACATCAAGCCTAAATGCCACATTTAATGACTTTTTGGTTGTTATTATTCTTTGTGCTATACTTATTGTTTTTACTGCTTTTAAGAGATCACCTGTCAATCATGCTTTGGAGTTATTCCTCTTTTTTGCTTTCAAGTTTAGTCTGTTTTTTTTCTTTCATTCTTTTGAGGTGAGTGATGTTCAAGGCGTGTTTTTATCCAGCTGGATATATCTGAAAGAGTAATTGAAAAGTATTGGTGGTGCCCTGGTTGGAGTGGTTTTAAGGACCATTCTGTCTGTCACTCCGTCCCGGTCTGGGCGGGGCACAGCTGGCCCCGGGCCCCGAACCATCAGTCAGGCTGATGTATAGGTCCACAGGGTACAAATGAAACCTGTCACAACAAGGGTAATGATGTCAGAGTCACTACGGCTCACCGTTAGAGCAGGCGGAGGGAGATGCAGGGATATGAGAGGATGTGGGAAAGACAAGAGGGTTGAGTGGGGGAGAATGATAGGTGGGGGGGAGAAAGGTGAGCTGGAAGCAAGGGAGGAAGCAGGGAAGACAAAAAGGATTAAATGCGGTGGAAAGTGGTAGAGAGAGAAAAACGGATGCAGAGGCAACACCAAAGGGTAGAGGGAGGAGGGGGAATTAGAAGACACAGAAAAGGTTAGTGACCAGAAGTGAGTGCTGAAGTCTGCTGTGGGAAGGAATGTAGGAAAGTAGAAACAGAAGAGACATGTTGACAAATCAGCGATATATTGATTGAACGTGTGTTTGAGTTGATTTGAAAGAACAGAAGCAAATGTGTAGCAAGTAAAACTGAGCAAAACGATATTAGCAGTGGGAGACAAATGAGCTGCAGCTTGTAACAGATTTAAACACACCATGTTGCTTTTTAAGTTAGTTAATGCCTGGTGCATTTATGTCAATATTTGGCCCCATTTTAACCTTCAGACAATCTTAAGGACGCCAGGGCTATTCAACTGGTGAAAAAAACAAAAAAAAAAACAAGAAAAAAGTATTCGTACACAGGGACACATAGAGACAAACAAGACAAACAACCATTCACTCTCTCACTCAATTTAGTTATCAATTACATAAGAGTCATGCTTTTGTTCTGTGGGAGGAAGCCAGACCAGAGAGAACCCATGCATGCACGGAGAGAACTGGCCAGGATTTGATCCAGCAACCTTCTTGCTGATAGGAAACAGCTCTACCAACTGATTTTTACTGTAAAGTGCTTTGGTCGCCTTAGCTGGTTGTTGTTAAGTGCAATATAAATTAACAAATCAATCAATCAATTTCTAGACCAAACCTGGTGCGTTTAGTATTGTCGTGCGTCGGCTGTGTCAGTCTTTGAAAATCAACAGACAATTTTAAAATATTGCCATGTGAACCAGGCATTAGGAAAACTGACAATATTACAAAAACAGTGTAACACATTAGAACTTTAGTTTCATTCCTCAATCTATTTATATACTGCCTGAAACCTTTTTTTTTTTACCATATATGCACAACACATGCTCAAAAATGCACAGCATATCATGGCAGCATCTAGAACACAACACCTGGTACATAGTTATTTATTTGCATGGTGACAGAGTGCACTAGACGGCTTATTGTTTTCATTTAACTTTGTTTAACCACGGATCGTTTTCTGTTAGACAAAAGGTGCAGGTGAGGCGGGAGGAGTTAGAGAAAAGTTGCCGTCTGTTGCAGCAGCAGTTCAAAGCTGCCTTATCTACAAAGTCAGGTCCTTAAAGACGAGGAATCTTTATCCAGCAAGTGTGGTGAAATGGTTCTGAAACATCTTTTTTTGTAATTATATATGAACCAAAACCTTTTGCATAAGTCTCCAGTCATTTTGGCCTTTTTTTCTTAACATGAAGTCAGCATTTAGTGTAACACACTTCACAGTGTGTGTGCTTTATTTTATTTTATTTTATTTTTTTCACATTTTGAACACCCGCTGAGCTTGAGAGAGAGGAGAACAAAGTGTTTGTCATCTGTGGCAGAATGCAGCCTCAGTCCTGGACGGGGATTTAAACAGACATTGTATCCTCTTTGTTTCAGCTTGTCATTCTCAATAACGCTGCACCTCTTTCCTTCTCCGCTACTTCAGAGTTGCTTCAACCTTCCTCTTGTCTGTCTTCCACTCTCCACCTGTCCTCACCCTCTATTATCATTGACATCATCATTTCCATTGCGCTCTCTCCACTGTCCCGCCCCCATCCGCAACACATACATACACATAGATGCAGCCTCTGCCTGCCTCCTCGCTGCCTCCGCCTCTCTGGCAATCTCTCCCCATCTCAAGTCGTAGCCACTAATGGATTGAAAGTCTTGGGGAAGAGGCAACAGTCATTTAAAGATTAATGTCAGCCTTAGTATTCTGAAGGGCAGCCAGCCAAACCTCAGTGCGTGTGTGTGTGTGTGTATGTGTGTCCAGTAGAGGACATGCACATGTCATCTCTGCAAAGATGCCCTCTTCATTATCAGCCATTAGGCACAAACTCAAAGAGGGATGAAGCAAAAGAGGGACGTTAGTTCGCCCATGAAAGCAGTTGTCACAGTTTCTCCTCAATACACACTCATAAAAAGCAAAGGCTCTAATCAATTACATGATTTCACTGGTGGATTTGTATGAATGAGCTTTCATTTTAGGATTATCACCATCACTGTTAATATTAAGCCTTAAAGCAGCCGTAATATGTTTAGTGTATTTTATTCAGCGGCCGCTTAAATGTCTGCTAAAAATACTTTGGATGTTCAGTTCATACCTGCGTTTTTGCAATGAGAGCAGCCGTTTCAAAGGCATGGGAACAATGAAAAGCTGTCTTCTAAGAAAAAGTTGGGGGGGGTGTTGCACATTTTGAGAGCAGTCATGATTACGAGAAAACCTGGAGCACCAGATGGTTTGTTTCACAGAAACCTGGAAAGTCTTGAAACAAAACGGTTTCGAAACTGGTTTCTTCCATTTTCAAAAAACAAAACAAAACAAAATAAATAAATAAAATAAAAAATTGGAAGGTGATTAAATAAAGCGTCTACAGTGTCATCGTGTACTACCAACAGAGACTGAGTGAATTAGCTATTTGCTGATTTTTCTCTTCAGGAACAAGCAGAGACCGAGTGGGAAGGTCTGCCTCAGACATTTAAACCTGCACAAAAGTAACAGAAACAGCAAGCTTCTGGACCGGTCTTGACATTGGCTCCGACAATGAGACAAATCAACATGTTGAGAAATAATCCTGTTTTCTTTCGTTCTTGCTCACGTGCCGCTAATAAAGGTTCTGGTGCATCCTCTTGTACGAGCCCAAAACATCTCTCCCACTGAGATAATCCTTCATTTTTTATGTTTTATTCATTTCCAGACAACACAAAACTTATCTTTTTAGTAAGGCTGATGCTAAAGAAGCATCTAAGCAAACCTAGAAAACAGAAGCCCTTTTCACACCAAATGATCAGAGCTTCTAAACCTACCACCGTAAAAACTTGTGTTAATATGAGCCTCGGACGAATTCAAAAAAAAAAAAGGCACAACAAAAACTTTGTATAAAGAGTAAACACATTTTTATTAAAAATGCATTCATCGCTTACATAATACCCCTTCACAATGTGGGAGACGAGCAGATGCAGGCTTCTGAATTAAACATTTTGTGTTAACTGGAGTACAGCTTTGGAAAAATGTCAAAAAGGCCTTACGTCAATGTCAATGGCAGATAGACCAGTCTGGTGATTGTGTGCGTATCTTCAATATGTTTGTAGGCAACTTGCACAGGGAGGACCATCATGATTGGGCAAAATCTTATGTGCGATTCATTGCCATTAAAACTGTCAAGAATTAATATTTGCCACTTTACAAAACAGTATGAACCAGAATATGAGGAAAGCCAGAAAATGCAAACCAAGGCCAGGACATCGTCCAAAAGCAAGTACAACTGTCATCTATTAATCATTGTAATAATTATCGGCTAAATTCCACAAATACGTAATAATATTTTATGTCAATATCAACCCTACATCAGTTTTTTTTTTATTAAATTAACACTAACACGTATTTTTACAACTGTTTTCTAGACTTGCTTCTTCCTGTTCAGGGTCGCAGAGCTGGAGTGAAAGTTGCTTTGGACAAGTTACCAAGGCCACTTAGGGTGTATTCACACCTGATAGTCCGGTAGACTCGGTTTGATTGGGGGCCGTGATCGCAAGATTTGTTTACATTTTTATTTGGTGCGGTTCGCGTTCAGACTGCAGTTTCTCAACCGAACTAAACCCTG
>JAUBOC010000103.1:7708411-7726303 GCA_032275365.1 Anablepsoides cearensis | reverse complement strand
ATGCTCCCGATAAAATCCTTTTCTATGAGAGAAATCCCAGACGTAGCAGTGAAGCGAAACTAGAATTGAGCGGAACTACGTAGGAAGGCAAGGGCCAGGCTAGAGGCAGCCAGGCAGGGGAGCAAAAATGACCGGTTGGGACTAGAACCGCCTTTTGAGATCAGCTCCTCCTCTGGGCTGTGTCTCCAAGTCGAGCTTCCTCATCACAGAGCACACCCACATACACCCGGTCCGTGATGAAATGGGCGGGACAGAAGCGGAAGAATGTTATTAAAGAGACAGAGGCCAATTTCAAGGTGTTTAGAAACAGATATGATGAGAAGTGAAGTTTATTTTCTAATAATAATAAATAAAAACTAAATATATTAAAAAAATTATAATAAATAATATATATAATATATATAATAATAATAATGCAATCACACTGAACCGGGGCTTTGTCGGGCCTTGCGGTACAAAAAAGTGTGATTGGATTACTTTTGCAAATTCTGCAAAAGCTTGGCAATCACCTATCATTTGAATCAGGTGTGATGGAGCAAAGAAACAAGTAAAATATACAGAATAGTGGCCCTTAAGGACCAGAGTTGCCCACCCCTGGTTAAGATTATTGCAGGAATTACTATTACAAGATTACAAGGTGTTGTTTTGGAGATATGTGAATTGGTAACAATTAGGTGTGGTAACTCAGTTGTTAATGTGATGTTAAATGACATTATACAAAATGGCACAAAAATGTATTGCTCTTATTCGTGCATTTTTATGTGGAGATGACAAAAACTGAAGACCGACTCCAATAGTTGTTTGGTTTGGAGCACTCAAAATGGGTACTGTATTGGGGGAAGTGGGGAGGGGATCGCCTTACGGTCAAAACAATCAAAAGTCAATTTAAATGACAAATATTTTTCCATTGAAAGTGAAATTTTAATCTGTCCTCTGCTTCCTTCAGCTGATGGTGAGGATGGGATTCAATCTCTTTATGAGCCCACCAAAATGGATAAAAACACACAGGACTGAGGCTCAGTGGGGGCATGTCTCAGGTGGCTATCCTAACAGATCTATGAAGACATGTATTGCTTTCATTTTCGGGGCTGAAGTGCCTGACCAGTGGAGGAACACACAAAAGTGTCAGTCAAACAAAAGCCTTCATGCAGAATTGAAGGAGGAAAAGCGAAGCCTTGCCACAGCCATGTCAGACGTTTGATTTTGCTGAAGCGTGATGATACCGAACTTATTCTTCTTCACTGGTTATATTCAATTATTAACAGTTCTGTATATAGACTTTTAAATAATTAAATATGTTTTGTTGAACCACTGTTAATGTGTGTCAGAACTTTCAAATCCCACGCACATTTTTCATTAATCATTTCTTATTTTCAAGGAACACGTGAAACATTTATTCAAAGATGATTTCAATATTGGTGGAGTCAAAAAATCTGAGTAAGTATTAATTTTATAATGTATTTTTGTAATTGCAGAATGATTTTATTATATATATTTAAAACTAGTTATCATTACAATTTTAACATTATCATTTTAAAAAACGAAAATGTAATGGAGTAAAATTGGTAGAAACTTATTTTGGTATGCTAATATGTCAATATTTAATTCTTATATGAATTTATTTTATTGTTATGCTTGTATTTAGCAGTGACTATTTTCTGAACTATTTCAATTACAAAATGTTAACTGGTAAAGGTGTACAACTATCAATAATTTATACTCATTTGTGCAATAAATGACCTGTCATTGGACATTCCTTCTTTGTCTCTTTTGTCTAGACTTACTCTAGCAGTTTCTTGAGATCTTCATTTGGAAATTTGTAAAATAAACACGTAAAACTTTTCAAGTCTGATTCAGAAAAAGAGCAGGAGAACAAAGACAAGCCGACAGAGGGCGGGCCACGGGGAGATGTAAATCACTAGATAAGAGGAGGGGAAAAGAAGAGGGAAACTCTTCAGGTCATCAATGGGGAATTGGAAGGTGTTAAAATTGAAAGGAGAGAGGAAGCAAAAAAGAAAAAAAAGGAGACGAAACCTTGGGGACAAAGACAAAGAGAAGAGGAATGATGGACAAGAAACAGAAAGGGGAGAAAAAAAAATAACCCGTGACATGAAACAAAAGCAGGCAGCCAAATAACCAGAGCCTTTTTTTTTCTACGTGTCAATTAAAAAGGCACCTTTACAAAGCCATACAAGAGGAAGGGAGGAAAAATATAGGATGGAGCTGAGCTGAGGTCAACATTTTCGCTCACCTTGTCAGTCTCCTGTCTTTCGTGTATTTTAGAGCCCGGTGCCACTTTAGTGTCGAAATGCTTGCTTTTCCTGAAGACTGAATGCCAGACACTCGTTCTGTAACCTGCTGACCGTAAATGAGGTGTGGTGGTGGGATGAGAGAAGGGGGCCGAGTGGGGGAACAAACAACGCCCTACACACACACACACACACACACACACACACACCCTCCATCTTCAGAAAGATAAGTCAAAGTGATAAACAGGACAGTTTTGAAAAATCGGCAGTCCTATTTGGGGGTTGTCAAAGGTCTGACTGATTTATTTGGCAGGAAGTGGAGGGTTCTCCATTTCCTTCTTTCAATTCCAGATAAGTGGGGCAGGCAAAGGGCAATTTCAAGAGGATTCTGTGTGCATTCTTGCTCTTCTGATTTCGGGGCTTAGAGCATTAAAAACAAAGTGAGCTGGGCAAAGAAAAGTATTGGTTTGAAAGTTAAGGAGGTCAAAATAAAGATTGAGGACGGAAAAAGTGCAAAGGACAGGGACAACAAGAAAGAGAAGGAAGGGAGAAAATGCGAATGAAGCAGATGGAGAATAAGAAGCAGGATAGGTTCACCTCTCATTAGCTCGCCTGCCACACACTGTGCCACAAAGCAATGCGCCTCCCAAGGACATGAATTAAACAGAGAGCCAACTACCCCAGAGAAAAGCAGCCCTGCCAGCACTTAGCCAAGCCTCATAAACAACCAGCTTGCATTTGTCACTTTCTCTTCACCCAACAAAGCGACAGCAGAAATAAATTACTCTTAAGTTGACCTCTTTTCCTCCTCTACCTCAACATCATGGTTCCGCCTCAGTAGATGGTTTGAAAGCAGAAAGGTAAAAGTCAAAGACACGCGTTATACAACAAATTGACACATGAGCCGGCATGAAAGTTTGTCCTGACATTTGGCACATCTTAATTAAAAAAAGGAGTTCTGTATCTAATAAAATAATAAGATGTTTAAATAAAGAATTCAAAAACGTAAGCCAGAACAAGTTGACCCTCTAACAAAAGCAGATTTCCAACAGGCAGGCTGACAAAAAATGTGACAAATAAATTACTTTTTTTTTTAAGCAAAAAAAGAAAGAAAGAAACAATGGAAAGAAAGAGCACTGAAACATTAAGAATTGGTTATGGTGTTGTAGTTCTTGAAGAGATTTCATTAACCTCCCAGTCAGAGTCAAAAACCAATCTCTTGGAAACCAAGTAGCAGAAAAGAATGTAGTCCGGTGGTTTAAATCAGCACTCTAAATCCCTCTACACATTAAAAGCAAAACTGAAACCACTCTGTGTTAAAAAAAACAACAACTAAATTTTACCAGAAAATAAAAGGTGTGTTCTTACTCACAGTAAGGAACAGTCAGATTTAAAAAAACAGAACTGATTTCAGCTATAGACTAATGATTAATGAAGACTCTTTGAGATGAATAAACTGAACTACAGTATTGTGGCAACAAAATGTTCAAACTCTGTCAAACACACAAACATCTCACTTTAACTGGGAAACTTTCATTCAACAATTAGTCAGAGTTTGTTCAGGATGCTGTGAGAGAGGGGAGTGGCTGGTTTCCAGTTAAATATTGATGAAACAGAGTAAATAAAAGATATATACAAGCCTGCGAGATCTATGGAACCTGATCAATTATGACTGATGATCTGCAGCTGCTCTACCGCCTTTCATTTTCTTTAACAATCGAGATTCACAAAATGCGCACTGGCTACGCTGATGGATGACACAAACTTTTGGTTTTGACAAAAGACAAATGCAGCTTACATCTCATGAACACGTGGGCATTCAACACACTGGAACATGATGACACTGGCTTTTAATGTCTCATTATGTTCATTACAACGTTGACATTTGTCATTTCTCACGATAATGATAGGATTCCACGCTGCTGATTTCTTTTTGTCAAAGTTACCTTTAAATTATGCGAGCTAAAGGAAAAAAAAAATAATTAGTACTTTATTTTAGCAATACATGCCAAATTTGAGCTTTGCTCCACAAGTATTTTTACAAAAAAAACATTTATTTTTTTTACTTTGCTCTTACTTGAAAGTTGTTGTGCTTCAAAGGCATAAAATGCATTAGCCCAAAAATCAGTTTGGATTTAAAGGGACAGCCTCAAAATGAGTTGATCTGAGAAACACCTCAGAAAATAGGTGAAAGAGGTGGAGTTACAATAAGGAGGAATTTAGACCAAAGCATTGCAGTTCCACTTTATATAGACCCCAACAAAATGATTTAAATGTGAAAAAGAAGGATTTAAAAACATGTCTGCTTTAATATCTTTTAATTTTGTATCATGAATCACAATAAGAGCTTTAGACAAAATGAACTATTAACATGCTGATAATACTGGACTCATAAAGTACCTTTCTAACATACTCTCTTCTAGCTAAATATCGGCTGAACCTCCCTCAGAAAATAAGTGGAAAAAGATGAAGAGAACTGCCAGGCTACTCAAATTCCACATATGCCAGAGATGCCACGGTTCACACAGCCAACCGCAGCTCTGTCATCAATCATCATTGTAAGGAATCACATACATGAAGCACCTGGATGCCTGAGCTAGAAGGACCACCCACATGGAAACATTTACAAATAAAACCATTTACTTAACGCCCTCATCAAGGATAATTAGCAGCAACGCCTTTTTGGTGTAAAAAAATGGACTCCCTTGACAGCAACAAGAGAATGTTAAGGTTTTCCTTCCCGTCTTTGTCCATTACCACAAAATCTTTGCTCTAATATTGATGCACACACATTGTAGGATTCAATCGTGTTGCTGCCATTAAAGGTTCTCACTGAGAAAGCCCTTTGAGATAACAGCTTTGTTAATCAAGCGGATGCACAACAATTACTAGAATCCTATAATCAATAGTTGTGGACAAACAATAAATCCTTGATGGCATCTTGGGAGAGCAACAAGTGCTTCTGAATGAGATCCCACTAATTGAGGAGAAATCTGCTGGTGTGCTGTTGTTAGGTAATAGCTTTGTTGTTCCACCGTTTAGCTCATCTGATTAGGGTTACTCCCAAGTTCCTAATTTGACTTATACTATCTCTGTACCAGTTTAAGCTAATTTGTAAAAACAGCAAGACAGAAAATAATATACTGCAACGGGCCAGGGCTGTTTTGTGTGCACATTAGTGAACACCACTGTATTAGTCATGTTATTATCAGATTGGGGCTCATTGCTGTGTAAAGGTGTGAACAATTCAACTTCCAGGAAAAAATGTTGAAATGTTCATATTTCTGGAAACCAAACGTACAAAACAAACGTAAGTTCTTCAACTAGATTAATCAAATTATTCTAAGGCAACGTTCATACTGCAGGCTAATGTGACCCATTTTGCCTATTAACAAAACAAAAAAAAATTGCATGTATGAAATTAAACTCAACTATTGTTTTTAGTTTAAAGTAGCATTGTTGTTTTTTTCAGCAGACACTATTTTTTTTATAAAACATTCACGACATTCATAGAAGAAATACAAACAAATCACAGAAGACAACAATCACAATATTCCTACTATGACCTTAGCCACAAAAACACTTAAAACATTTAAAAACAATATCATTAAAACTTAATGATGAAATTAAGCTTGATTACTTTTAAAATTTATCTGAACAATGGCCTGGCTGATGAATGAGTTTTTCCAACTATTGGTTCTTTATTTTTTTAGTTAGTGCCGGTGACTTCAAAATTTTGTAATAATTATGAATGCATTTTTGGAAAGGTAACATTGATAAATTATTGCAAAAAATATTTTATACCTCTGAGATGAACAGTTGTTGAGATATTTGCATGTGAAGTAACAGGAAGTGATGTCAAAGGGGAATGTCTGAATGTAAACACGGAATCACTACAATGGCCAACACAGACTGTAGAGAAGAGTCTGATGTTTCTTTAGATTATTTTTGAGTCACTATCAAAAAGATATGAAGAAACGTTAGAGTTCAAAGTTTATTGTTTTAATAAACAAAGACCAGAGTTCCCTTTGATGTCACTTCCTGTTTCATTTTGACTGAGCCAAATTCAAAAGAAAATATGCAAGTTATGCAACAAAATGGGTAGAATCATGTGTTTTACGGCAAGTTTCTTAAATATAAAGACGTTTTCTTTGACTTTTTGTATTTGAAGGATATGCACCTCACAGGCACTTTAATATTAGTAAGTTATTCTTATATTCTGTCAGCAGGAACAGAGCTACCAGTTTTGTTCCATTTCATGAAAAGTTGATGTTTATTTTATGTGACTGACAAATAAAGATCATTAAATCATTGAACCCTTGAACTATACTGGTAAATATATTAGTTTTTCAGTGAGTTAAAATATTTACATTAGTCTGGAAATCATGATATCAGGGTATAAAATATGTATGAGCTGTGAGGCAAACAGACAAGTTTATTATTTTTGCGCTTCCAGGTCATTCCTAACACTGACAGAAATCTACTGATTGAACAAAATCCGATCCTGTGTAACATTTATTAGACAAGTTCAAAAGAAGTGTCACAGACAAAGTTAAAATAAATTGTATGCTCCTCTTTTCCCCCCCTCTTATTCTTCCTGCAAAACATTTACACTCACTGCAAGACTACTATAAGCTTTTCTGAACAGAGCACAAAAGGTGAGTGCAGCAGAATTAATGATCGACTGAAGGCTACAGGCAGTCATGCTGGCATGTCTCCACTTAGCACAATGGCAACCATAACTCTGCCATGATCAATAGATGTTCATGACTTGCTTTAAAAAGGTCCCATCTGCCACCTTCAACCTATCCATCTATTCCTGCCTCAATTCCGGTCAGCTCTTCCTTCCTGTGTTGCCTATAACTTCACCTCTGACAGTTCTTATTCCCATTCATTATTTCCTTCCTTTTTAACTCTCTTACTTCCTTTTAATGCTTGGATTTTACTTATAGCCCCTTTCTTACTCTTTTTTCCCCCTCACTTTTCTTATATTTCACCTCCTTTAATTTTCTCCCACTTAATCCTTTATTATTGCGATAACCTTTATGTCAGTCATTTTCTCATTCTTTCCCTTTTTTTTCTATCTTTTATTACCTGTTTGTTACTTTCTTTTTTTCAGCGTTCTCTTTAACTCACTATGTCTTCCCATTAAATTTCCGCTTTACATTTATTTCACCTGATCTACATGTTCTCTTTTTTTTTCCTCCACAAATTTCCCTCCAGCCACTCTCCTTCCATCTACCCTTCTTCCTTCTCTCGGTGTAGTGTCTCCCTTTCTCTCCTGCAATCTGCAGTTCACAGGTTTCACAGGGCACATTGTTGCATCCCAGCGGAAGCTCGAGCAGCATTCTTCCATAAATAATTAAAGAGGCCCCACATGGCCAGGCACACTCAGTCTAAATGGATTATTCTGGGAGAGATCAATGCTGGTCTGTGAGGGTTTTATTAGAACCCGCAGATGAAACATGCGAGGCTACTGCCAGTGCACCACCCTCTCTCTCTCTGTCTTAATTCTGCTCAGCTTTTGTGAGACTTTTTTTTCCCCACCCTCTTCTCTCCGTTGTATCCTCACCTGCTCTTCACACCCTCCATCCACTCCTGGCGACGACCCTAACACGCCTCAGGAGAACCCGTGCTGACAACCTGCACTACAGCTCTGAATCAAACTTATTACTTCCCAGGACAGTACGACTCATTCATTTTTTATTAGTCCATTGGCTGTGATGTACACAAGCACTAAATAGGTGAGACAGTGTTTTGTTAATCTTGCTGCTGTCACAAATCATCAGGTGCACCCGATCTCCACTATTGTCATCCCGTGCTCGCCGGCTCCGTGGGAAACATCCGGCACTTTCCACTGGAGTTGTCATTGGTGAGACAGAAGGGGAGATGAAAGGCTACAGTGACCTTCAAGAGTTACAACCCCTGGGAGAAGATGGAGGCTGCGATGTCGAATCACCCTCTGCAACATTGTCTCCCAGAGGAGATTTACATCTGTCTCTTCTAGTGAAAGGCTTCCTAATTGTCTACTTTCAGGAAAACATCCTGCCAAAGCGGCAGTCGGGGACAGCCTGTTTGTTGTTCAGATCTGTTCGGCAGTAATGATAAATAGACGGTCAAATATGCTATAATGGTGTCTCCTAAAACTAATGCCTTCAATGTGGAAACACTGTAGGCTTTGGTGTCTGGGGAAATCACAATTATGAATCCTATCCCTTGCCAAGAGATGTTGCAACAAAATGCAAACTCTTTAAAGGGAACCCCCACTAGTTGTAACATTAGACATTATTTGGTAAACATTTACTTAAAGGGATATTATACATTTTCCAGGCACATGGTTCAATTCTATAACACAATCAAGTGACTATGTTCCCTTCAGGCTCAATGTTGAATCTGTATCAAAAACAAATTAGCACCTTGAAATTGGCTTGTCTCTTTAAGAACCTCCTACTGTTTCAGACACTTCAGCAGATCTTCACATCAATGCTTGGGGAGGGGTGCTCTGATGGGCGGGAGCTCGGCTGCGGACTGAGCTCAAGGGAGGAGCTTTGTGTAAATAGGCGGTGCTTTGTACCGGCAAGCATTCAGGCAACTTGACAGGAGATTCAAGGGTTTCTCAAACATGCATGAATGAGTCAAAGCAACACTCTGGGTATGTTTTGATGAGGGAATGACATAATATATAAAGCCAAAAAAAATTCAACTTTGCATGATACTCTGTCTTTAAGCTATAAAGTCAAGATTGTGAAAATACTGTAGGCTGTTGGGTAAATGTTGGCATTTGCTAGGTTCTCCGGTGAGAGGCTAAAGGTTCCCTTTAAGATGCATTTTTTCTCTCAAACAAGCAAGACAATTACATTTTAGCATAACAAGGCAGAAATTCCAAGTCTTCAATAAGAGCTAATTTGACAATAAAATAAATAATTTTGGGCAACATAGCAACACTGTTAGAGCTATCAGAGTTTGCATGTTCACCCCATGCACATGTGGGTTTTCTCTGGATACTTCCCACAAACCAAAAACATGCCTGTTAGGTTAATTGGTAACTCCAAATGTTCTTTGGGTATGGGTAGACTTGCAACCTGTCTAGGGTGCTAGAAGTCACAGAGTGACTTGTCTGTGACCCACATAAGAAAAGCAGGTAAAATGGATGGATGGATGGACAGAAATAAAACCAGTCCATTTAAGACATAGAGTGATTTGTTACATCAAATGCACAAAAAGGGCACATCTAAATACATTTTTTAACTTTCCAGGGTTCTGTTTCTGCAGTTTACCTTCAAACACTATTAGTTTTTTTATTGTGATTGACTAAAAGCTGAAATAATGTTTCAAGAAACCATACAAATATAAACTTTCCATCGATTTTCTAAAGTCAGCTGTAAAAATCTGCAGAACTTCACTTAAAACATTCATTTTGTAACAGAATTCTAGCAACAACACAATAAGTATTCATGGCAGTAATAAAAAATGCTAAAGGCAGATTTATTGTGTTTTATTAGTTTCAGCGAGCAAAAACATGTAAGAACAAAACCAAAAACCCAAAGCTCCAAACGAGCCTGTGCGCAACTAAGTGGATAATTGAAAACACAATTTTAAATCCTTCAAAACATATTGGAAAGCACTGTTTCAACAATTTCCTGAGATTACAGAAGTTGTCGTCCCATTTGCTCCCTTCCTCGTCCCACTCGATGATCACAGGGAATCTGCGCCGCGTCAGCTGGTGGTAACATTAGGAGCAGATAAAATGTTCTGATTGTGCGGCGCTTACTGATCCAGCCTTAAATCTCCCAAACTTTGGGAGTGTGGGAGGCTCAAAAGCTGCGAGGAAGCTCGCTGTAGTGGGCAATGCCTGTTGCTAGGCAACGCCCCTTTGCACACAGCCTGCTCTAATTGGTGGAGAACACCTGCAAGCCTAATTGCGAGGTCAGCTGAAGTTCAGCTTGATAAAACAATCAAGTCTACCGTTTTATCTCTGGGATTATTCGCCGACTTTGTGTGTCCCTAACAACAAGTAGATGTTTCCAAGATGTAAGGATGCTGCGGTTAATATTACAATATTAAGAAATTATTTGTTTTTTTCCTACTGCTCAGTGTTTTCCCATTTATCTTAGCCTTCAGTATAATAATTAGTGTTTGGTGTCTCTTGCATTTGTGAGATCTGTAATTGTTTATGAGTCTTCTTTTACATATGTTATTTTTATAGATCAGAATTTTGTCTCTACTAATCAGAGCATTAAAAAAAATCAAGATATTCTGTATAAACCAACAATGAACACACATCTGTCTATACAGTGCATAAACCTTGAACAGATGCGTGATTACAATTAGAGGCATTAAAGACACAATCTCTTCTTGCACAGTAGTTACAGAAGTATAAAAAGAGCAGTCTAATAGCTGAGATATTTTATAATTTGGATGACATCAACAATTTTTTTTAAATTATGAGAAATTTCGGTCTATTTTTTCGAAATGTACAGTATTTTCACTCAATGAAAGCCTCCTGACTTTACGGATTTGAGCATTTGTGTAAAATAACACAAAAATATGACGTAAATGGAATAATGTCCCTATACATATTTCAAGGGGGGGGGAAAAATAGTTTTATACAAATCATCATTTCAAAGACCTCTCTCAGTTTGACTGGAAGCTAACAAAGAGAGAAGCTGCCTGAATGTGCCATAATCTTAACTTTGAAAGGGTTTCAGATGTGTGGGATGCACAAGATTGAAAAAGATAAGATTTATTCTACAAAATGAAGAGAGAATTCTTTCAGTGAAGCAGCCAGGGCTGATTTACACGTGCTGCCATGAAAAGCAGACGATGATATAACTGCCTGTGTCTGTATTTATTAGCCTGTTTGTTAGCAAAATATTCCATGGTCAGATATATTAAGTTTTGTCAGAAAGCAATCATTTGAAATTAAGTGATGGCCATTACATCTAAACACAAAAAATGTCCACATTGCTGTCAATTTTAGACATTGAGCAGATATTTGGTGTAAAAATAGCTGAGACTTAACCAACATGTGTTCTTTTAAGTGTTAACAGATCCTGCATCATAATTGTTTAAAGTTTTATCAATATTACATCTTGAGCCAATCCTGTCTGTTAAAATAACAAGGGATGTAACAATTAATGATAGTCAATTATAACTGCTTAAAATATGAATTGATTCATAAAATAAATGAATCAGTTCCATTATAATTACGTCTTTAAGGCAAATTCAGTTTGAGACTTGATCATCTTTGGTCACAAAAGGTTAGTGATGACCTTTTTTAGTTATTTGTATTACTAAGGCAGCTTGATACAAGGACAAACATTAGTTAAAAGCAATTTGGTTATAAAATGGCTACAATTAATTTTGTTGAAAATATTCGTAACTGGAATCTTAAAGTCAATAATCGAATCGTAGCTCGAGTGAATTGTTACATTCCTACTCATCAACGAGTGAATGAATTTTAAAGAATCTGTCGGAAACACGTCTAAATTCAACAAGGCAGCCATAACCATAAGATCTGCATTACCATAGAACTTTGTTTCCTGAGTAAAGAACCTTTAAAACATCCTGATTTACCCTGAACAGAAGCTCCAAGTGATTCTTTTACCAATCAAACTGAAACCTAGTATTGAACGTTTCTCTGCAGCTTGTGTGGAAACTTTGAATAAAACATAATTGACCATTCCAAGAAAAAAAAAATAAAGAGCACTGAGATACTTTTATCTGCCACATTGTGCCTTCCATATTTTCTCTATGGTGCTTGCAGTCAGCTAACACGAACAGACATTTGAAATGACACATTACAGACAGAAAGAGGGAGGGCTCAGAGGTTTTAGATCACATCCACCATTTCTCTATTTCCTGACGACCAAGGAGAGATTCTGCATTGTTCCAAGATAACCGGGCTTTTCCTCTCCTGTCAGCTTGGCTTGTACCAAGAACACGTCTACATATCAAAGCCATTAAAGTCTCGCCCTCCAGGGTGGGCTTCACTCGGGACAGAAGCCTCAAGGAAACTTGTGAATGGTACCTTTTTGCTCTCATTCTGACAGTCAAAGCTTTCACAAAAAATGTATCTTTGACACATTTAGAATGATGAATCATTGCTTAGACAATTCAAACACAGTTTGCATTTTTGCTTATTACAAAAATCATTTGCATAAAGAATTTAGGGTTGTGTTTTGGAAAAACACCAAGCAAAGGTACAGCTGGATGTAGGACTGAGTGAAAAACAACAACAACACTGTGTTACATGAACTGAATTATGAATTCAGTTTTTGGCCTGAATTTAATAAGTAGCAGCTTATTTAAAAATAGTCTGGCAGTTTTAATTTATATTGACCCTTCGGATTTACTGAACCTCGATTATTTTTGGTGTGGCTAAAGATGTCTGAAGGGCTGGAGGAGGGGCTAAAGGGAAGCGGGACACTTTGAAAAACACAGTTTGCTGCTTAGAATTTCAGTATCTGCTACAGGCAGCGGGAAAAGATGACAAACCCCCCCCCCTCTCCCCCCCCCCCCCGAAAAAAAAGAAAAAAAAGAAGAGAGAGTTGAAGACAAAAAAAGCAGCACAATGTTTATCTGGAGGCAATAACCAACATGCGCTCTCCTAGTAATTAGTGTCGCAGTGCATACTGGCGAAACTCTCCACAAAGTGTGCTTATGATTAAATCTTTTTTTTTTTCCCCTCATCGTTGAGCTCCTTTTATAAAACAGCCTGCCAGCTACCCACATCCATTTCCATTTTGACTGCATTAATGACACAGCCTAAACATGACGGCTTGATGGCCTGTAATGAGACCGCAGAACGTGACTTATGGCTCATCTCGTAAATGTAACGCAGACAAATCCACACGCGTGTGCAAAAAAAAAAAAAAAGCAGGTGCGCATCGGTCACCATTTATATTAGTGTTGGAAAACCCCCTGACAGGTTAGGCGTGATTGAAATGTTTTTACGGAGAAGCAAAACAAGGGATGTTTGAACACATCCAATCACCCATCTCATACATTCAAAAGTGGGGCTTTTTGATTGATGTCCACATCTATTTTAACACAAAGAGGCGGTACGTCGTTCATCTCTGTTGCAGAAAATCCTCATCACTGGAAGACAACCTGTGACGTCCAAATGAAAAATCGGCTCTTCAATGTAAAATGTTTGTCATTTTTGAAAGCAGATGTGATGAAATTTAAAGGGGACTTATCCACTTTTTTTAGCTGTTAAATGCATTTCCTTGTGTACTTTTACTTACTTTAATTTAGTCTCTCGCGGTAAAGCTATCTTTATATTCTGTTTGGGTAATATTTTTAAACCTGTTTAGTTTTCTCAATTTTCCATGATGTTTTTTGAACTGTTACATCGCAGCATTTGAGATGGAACCTCTAAATAAGGTCTGGATACAACAACAATTTGGTCATTTTAAATATCCTCTGGTTCTGCATCAGACTCAGGCTCCAACGCTGGATGGACATGTCTTCTGTTTTAACATCTTTTAAGTAATTTGTAAATAAAAAGTTTCTGAGCTGCTATATAGTCTTAAACCCTTCTTAATGGATAGCTCTGGAAGCTGGAGGGGGCCGGGGTGTGAAGCCTCGTTTAAAGGGACAGCATCAAAACAAGTTGATCTGTGAGACACTTCAAAAAATGAGTAAAAAGGGGGCATGTGGAGTTACAATAAGAAGGAATTCAGATCAAAGCATTGCAGTTCCACTTTATATAGACCCCAACTGAATGATTTAACTGTGAAAATGAAGAATTTAAAAACAGGATATGTCTCCTTTTAAACAGGAAATGATACAATCTTGCAGGTGAACATCCCCTTTTAGGTCTTATATCACTTTCAGGCTAACATTGCAAATAAGAAATTGTTCTTTGTGTTTTGTCTGGTGAAATAAACGTGTAACTAAATGTCTATAAAAAGGCATTTAAAAAAATCTGGATTACTTTAACATATTTTACTCCACCCAGCTTTTTTTGCAGAACCTGTAGTTCCTCTTTGCACCATGAGCAAAAAAAAGCTGGCTGAGATGCCTCATAAAATATGCCCAAACTAATAAGTAAGAAGGCACGGTCCTCCTGCAGGCCTGCGTGTTCCGTGTGCAGACAGCAGACAGTGAGTAACTCTCTTGTCGTCACTGGGGTGGCACCACACCTTAACAGAGAGGATGACTGAAACACACATTATAATCATAATTAAGGCGAGACGATTCCCCACAAATAGTAGCTTTGAAACCTGCGGGTGCTGTCAAGCCTAAAAACAAACACAGAACCCTGCAAAGATGAGCAGCAACAGAGTCGAAATCTCAGCTTGTCTTTGCGCGCAAACTGAAGAAACTCACGCATTACATCATTTCTTTTCCTCACAGAGTGTTGCTCGAGTTGTTTCTAACGTCTTTCTTTCGAGCTCAACTTCCTCGCTGGTTTGGGAGGAACAAAAAAGAAAAAGGGGGGCATGAAATATGGAAACTCAAGAAGCATATGATTGGCTGCCACGGTAAATCTGTGGAGGCATAGGTCAGAAAATAGTTAGGGGGGGTTATTTCCAGAAGGGTTTGGTGCAGGCGATGGGTGTGTTCTTCTCACACGGCCCACTGGTCAGTGTTAAAGCCGCCTATAGCTGTGACGTTTATCACATTTCTTGTTATGCATAGAGAGGAGAAGTGGGTTTTTGGAGGGCTCGGGAGGGTGCAGGCTGGGAGTCACTTCAAATATCTCATGTGACAGAGCATAACAGGGAATTGTAATACACAGCAACATCATAAATTTGATTACATTACATAGCAGTGCAAGGCTGTAAGCCATTTTCAGGCACCATAAAAAGCTATAACGAAGTTACCTCGGGTACAGAGAAAAATGAATAAAGCCATTTTCTTTTAACAACCCGGGCGCAGGCAAGATATTGTTCTCTCCTCTGCCTTTTATGAGCTTTTGCAGACCCACGATGTGTTCAGCGATCGAAATGAGAGACGAGGGGGAGATGGAAATTGCACAACTTCAAAAAGATATTCAATTACTTTGCTTTTTTTTGTTTTAGGGGGGGAAACACATCAATATGTAGTCTTCCAATGAAACACAACCTGCCCTATCCTCATCAAAGGTTTTAGGGCTCTGGCAAAAAAAGGAGATTAAGAACTGAAAGAAAAATGCTACAATAAAAGAAAAGTTTATCATGTGATTGAAGGTTGCATTTGTGGACAGGGAGAAATGTAAAAGTTATAACATAAATGACTCTTTCTCTGTTATCATCACATATAATAATTACATTTTCTTAAGCACAGATGCAGAAGGGTCTGATGCAAGGGAGTAAAGTGAGTTCCAGCATTTCAACAAGAGCAAACACCTGGAGGGGGAAAAGTCAGTGTTTTTTACCGGGCGGACTGCACCTCAGTCAGGTTGTGGAATGTTCAGGTGGCGCATCCACATACACACACACGCACACACACACCGGTGTTAACGTGATGCGCTAGAGCAAACCCCTGCGCGTGGCTGTGCAGAAACCGACTCAGAAGCCCAACATTTACCAAGCCAAGGCTACGAAATGCTTTAAAGTCCCACCAAACCACCATCCAGATGGCGCACACTCATTTGGAGGGACAAGTTATCCCTTTACAATCAGCCTGGAAGAATCACTAAGGTTGTGGATGGTCTGCGCTGGAGATTGTAGCGCGAGAGCGTCTCATACAGACACCCTCCTGTGGATGAAGAGCATCCTTGCCTCCCAATAACCACATATTTACGAAAGAGAAGAGGATTCAGGGACGCGCGTTACGCGCTCGGACAATAATGACAAATACATCAGCTTTCCGCACCACAATCGCACCAGTTTCTTTACTTTTGTAAATAAATCAACGGATGGGATGAATGTGCCATCTGATCGGTGTGCAGGTATAGCAGCAGAAGTAGCAGCAGTAGGTTTGCGGAGGCAGAGCGGATCTCCCACTGACTCCGGCACTAACGAGCATCTCGCTTCATTGCCAAGCTCCTTGGCAGCTTGAACCAGCTTTTTTTCTTTTTCTTCTTGTCTCCACACTGTTGTGTATGAAATGTTCTTCTGTAGACTTCTTAAATAGCGCACGAATTGTGGAATTTGGAAACAAACTGCCCAGCTGTTTTTATTTATTTTTTTACTCGACTATTAAAAAAAAACGCGATTGAGGGAAAAGTCAGGGAATAAAAGTCAGCTTACCTTTTTGGAATTTCTGGTCAGCCTTCCAGTTTCTGTACTCTGAGTTTTTAAAACCCCTCACATCTTTCTGTTAAAAGAAAAAAAAAAAAGCAAAAAATAAAAAAAGCAATAATCCCCGGGATTTGTGTTAAAACGTCCCTGCAGCAGGTCCAGTCAGTGATGAGCGGGTGCACAGGTTCCTTTGCTGGGGAGGGAAGGAGGGGGGCTCTGTGTTCTTGGATGTTCTTAAAAAAAATCCACCCCAAGAGCTTAGATTTTTTTTCTTTTCTTTCCTTTTTTTGGTGGGTTCGGGGCGCGCCTGGGTTCGGCAGGGAAGAGTCGCTCCCTCAGCGGCAGCCGCCGTGCGCACTTGGAGAAACCGGAGCTGTGTCCGTTCCAGAGAAGCTGAGGGAATGATGTCATGCGTCCGGCCCTCCCTCTCTCCCGCCACCCCTTAACTCTGGGCTCTCTTCATCCTCTCTTCCCATCCTCATATTCTTTTCCTCTCTTTCTATTGATTTAAGCCAAACTGGATTTAAGTATTATACAAAAATCCTTGTTAACTTATTTGTGCGTAATCTTACCAAAACATGCCCAAAAAAATCAGGTGAGCTTTATTGCATTGTGACAAGTGTGCGTTAAGCAGAGCAGTTTGTTTAACTGTTTTTTTTTTTCTTTTAGACTGCACTCAGTAGATGCATTTTTGCAGTGCTCCGCTTGCCATGATGAAGTCACGCCGTTATCTCCTGCCTCACCGGAGGTATTGCCCAGTAGTATCATCAGCCTGCTTTTACCCGGGATAAGAGGGAAGTTAAGGTAACATGAAATAGACCAATGCACGCAGTGCGCTGTGTAAATACTGCCTCCACCCCCCTCCCCGGCGCGGTGCAGCAGTTGCATCTTAAAGATAAAGCTTCATATCTTCACATCAGTGCTGAAGGCGAAGCTAACCTGTTTGAAACATAATCTCAGGCTATACCACTGCCAATAATGTCATATTTAATTAATGTTTGACAAAAAAAGGTAGAAACATTCCTTGAAAGTGCGCATCAAAGCAGAGGAGTAAACTAAACCAATATTAAATCTTTTTTTTTTTTTTTGTTCATTCATATTCTAAGCATGCATGTGTTTTTCTGCATCCTGGCTCTACTGCTTGTTGAAGAAAAAAGTAGAGAGAGAGAGAGAGAGAGAGAACAAGACTGCAAGGGCGTTTAATCAATCAGCTTCAACTGCAGGTTTTACTTAATCAAATCTTTAAAGTGGCAGGACTGCTTTCCTCAGCTTTGTCTAGTGGAGCACAAATGATCACTCAGGGACAAGCAGGAATGTATGGCTCAGTGGAGCTGGGTCACTTGTGATGCTTCTAATGCATGAAGCAGCTTCTTCAGGGAGACACTTCGCTTCCGGAGGTGAAGAATAGGATTTTGATGGACAATAGAAGAAACAGAAGTTTGTTCTCAATATTTCACTGTACACACACA
>JAUBOC010000103.1:7684624-7695783 GCA_032275365.1 Anablepsoides cearensis | reverse complement strand
AACCCACTAGGGGGCACAGTCGGGACATTCTGAAGTCAGTCTGAAGCCAGTGTATGGGACTGATAACGGCTAATAACATAACATGATAACATCCAAAGCGGGTGAAATTAAAGGACAAAATTTGTTTTATATGCAAAAAAAAGCTACCTGTAAATAATAAAAACAAAATAAAACTGGAAAAGTAAAATATATTAGCAGCAAATATTCAAGGGAATGACCTTAAGATGCTAAAAGCTCTTTTAACATAATTAGTCTATTCATTTTTTATTAAAACAAGTCCTTGGTTTTCACTAAAAAAAGTCTGAATCATTCTCAGTTTACACACTATCCTGGTAACGGAAAAACAAATATTTTCTTCTATTTTTAATAAAATGCTGATTTGTTATTTGTGGCTTAAGCTCAGGAGAAAATAAAATGAACATTTCACATTTAAAGTGACACAAACTTTCAACTGACCTATTTACTTTAATATATTATAATACTCTAGTAAAGAATTTAGTTCTTAAGAAGAATGTTGGGCTGATCTTTTCAGGCAGAGCGTAGTCTTTTTTTTTCATAAAGTGTAGAATCTTTTTTTTCATGCCAGTTTTAAATACAACCTATTTTGAAAGCAACACAATTAATATAATGTGGTCAAAATCTTTCCCATTGGTCTGCTTCTCTCTTTGACCATCCCTCTTAAAAAAATAAAAGAAAACATTATCTTGCAACCCTTTAGGGAGGTAGCTATGGTGAGAAAAAAAGAGCCTTTAGAGGCCTATTATCCACAATGTCTACCATGTTGATGTGGACGTTTTTAACTCGAGCTGCTCCCTCTGCCTCCGTCTGCCTCATCTGTTTCACTCTTTCTGCTTCCCAGTGTTTGGGCTTGAGTCAACAACCATTAATCATCTCCACACAACTACCACCAATAGTGTGGGACACTTTCAGTTAGGTACGGCTTTGACAAGCAAACAATAGTGCATGTACTGTATGCGCCCAGATCTAAGCTTTTATGCATGTCTGTGTGTACGAAGCCTTGATCTAAAGAAAGATAAAACTAAATATAAACCATATTTTCTTTTTAGCAGCTGTACAACACAAACACATTATGTTTAAAGTGATGCTCTGTTAAGCTTGAGTCAATAATTCTAATAATTCTTTTCTGACTCATCATGCTCTCTATCAAGGAAGTGCTAATTATCATACTAGCTGATTCATAGTTTGATATAAACCTTTAAAAGAGACAAATCGTGCTTTTAAATCCTTCTTTTTCACATTTAAGTCATTCAGTTGGGCCTTATATAAAGTGGAACTGCAATGCTTTGTTCTGAATTCCTCCTTCGTTTAACTCCACAAGCCCCTCTTTCTCCCATTCTCTGGGATGTGTCTCAGATCAACTCATTTTGAGGCTGTCTCTTTAAATCTAAATAAGGGACTTTACACCCTGCCCCCCTCCAGCTTCCAGAGCAGTCCGTTTTAGTTTATTAGAGGGGCAATATTTATGGCAATATAGCAGTGCAGAAACTTGACTTGTAGATTTTGACTTGTCCATCCAGCCATACATGTTCTGACCCAGAGCCAGAGGAGAACGAAGATGTCGATATTGTAGTTTAAGTCTATACAATATATAGCAGTTTTGTCGCAAATACTGTGACCTAATAGTTCAGAAAAAGTCATGGAGAATAAAGGTTAACAGGGTGAAAATTATGGCTCAAACAAGATGTAAAGGTACTGTATCTCCTAGAGACTCGAAGTACTCAACAAAATGTTCTTAACGGCTAAAGAATAAAGGCAATTGGACTGCATCAACTGTAAAAAGCAAAGATGCAATCCAAAGCTGATAAATTTGGACCAAGAAAGTTCATCTGCAAAAGTTAAAATAAATAAAAGTGACTGGACTTCTGTTCTGTCGCTGAAGACATGTGGAGTGACAAGAAACTGCACGACTTGAGGTTAGTATCATTATTACTTGGATTGGTTAGAACTTTGTGGGTGTGTTTGTTCATGAGGAGCAAGCGGCGGTCTAACAACGGCAGAGCTGAGGAACTGGACCTCCAGAGCTGGACTCAGAGCAGATCTTCCTTCTGTGTGTTATTTTGTTTAAATTTTTTTTTGTTTAAAGCCTGTTGTTAAAAGTGCTAGAAGAGCAGCTGTTTGATCCTTTTGAACTTGAGCATGCAGCTGATGTTCACATAATTTTTCCATCACCACCATTAACAATAACACCCAACACAACACTGAAATTTGAGTGAAAAAAAACACATTTTCCAGTCATCATTATTGTTGTTTTCTGACTTATATGAGCTGTGGGAGGGCAGAGGGAGGAATTATGATCATTTATGGCCCACCGCATCTTTAGCCTGTTTATACTCGGTAAGGAACAATGAGGAACAAGATGTGCAACATAAAGTTTAAAACAAGCTTTAGCTCTGTCACATTCAAACTGTCATAAAGAAAAGTATATATGGGTCACATAGGGGCAAAAACATCGAGATTTGGGTCTTGTTTGCCTGCAGTGTGAACGTAGCCTTACTCCCTTAAAGAACTGAACGATCCCACGCTGTAGCTCAGTGTTTCAGACTGGATCATGCTGAAGAAAAGCCACCTCGACCCGCCAATTTTGAGGCTTGACATTTTGCTCTTTAACACTTGCAGACTTTCCCAGAGAAGCTGAGCATGAAATCGTTGCTTAGTTGGAACAGAACATACAGTCTCACTTTCAGAGATTAACGGTCAACAACCCAGGCTAAAAGTCCTCCACTTCCACAAAGACGTGAACAGGAACATCAATTCACAGTCCAGCAACATTCAGGCCAATCTTATCTGCCCATTGGACCACACCACCTTAGCTCCTATTCCTGATCTACGTAGCTTAACAGGGCAGCTATTTGTAAAATTATCACAAAGCTTGTTGAACTGAGCTTAGTCTAACCCCTCATTCAGCATCAATTTGACTCAGGAGAGAGTTCTGACTCCTGGGATTTTCAGGGCCATGTAACACCCCCATCCCACTACATCAGGTGGCGAATCACAAAAGAGACTGGCTTTTCTGACTCATATAATAAGATTCATGTAAATTAAATCAAGATGGCTAAATAAATAATGCAAATGACATCAAGATGTTATAACAGCAAATGATTTTTTTGTTGTTGCCAGGCAACACTGGCTTGTTGAGCAGACAAGAGGAAAACACTTGTGGCTTAAGAATAGCTTTTATTGTGACAAGCAACTTTATTGTAACCAGCAGCACAAAGACACTGTAGGGCCAGAGATGTGAACAAGTCTGACTCGGTGTGGACTAAGCAGACTGAGGCACATTTAAAAAAAAAACCAACAAAACAGTTTTTTTAAATAAAACACATTTCTAATCTTAGTGAAAAGCCAAAAAAGATGTTTAATTTTATAATTCATTAATATTTAATTGCATCAGTTCCGGCAGTCACTGATTGACCTTTTTGTGTTTTAATTTAAAATCCTTCTTGATAAAAATGCCTTCATAAAAACTAAAATAAATTTCTGTTCACTCTGTCATAAATGATTTGCCTGTGTTTTATCATGATGCGTGAAAAAAATCTAAATATCAGAGCTATGATACATGTCTATGCTTATTTGTAGGACTGTTAGGAAAGCCATCTACTTTTTATGAACTTGTGTTGTGTGTATTTGTTTTATTGTAATCTGTTGTGTTGCAGTACAAAGAAAATATTGTATTATATAAATAAATTTTTTTTAAAACAGGTAATAACTTAAAAAATGTGCTGCACGTGTTTAGATAATATATATATTTCCCCTTCAAGCTAAAGTTCAGCTGCATACTGATTTAGAACTACTTTATTTTGTTAAAGACACAATTGTTTGCAGTGCATCAAGGATATCTTTGTTGGATGTTGAGGAAAATCTATGACTTGATTAAAAATTTACAAAAGCATAATGCTGCCTTCAGGAACTCACCATTTTTTTCTTCCTTTTTCTCTCTCTCTCGCTCAACATGCCTGCCACGTGAGCCTTTTTCAAGCTGGTCTGGGTTTCCAGCTCTGCTCAGTCTGACTCTGATTCCGATCAGGCCTTCTGATCCTCGGGGCCGCGTTTCTGACATCGCAGCTAAGGGTCGATGTGACCCCATGTTCTGCTACCAAATCAGCAGACTGGCCTTGTTACACGACTGCCATGTTAGTGCCAAACGAAAGTGGCAGCAGGACGTGTTACCGAATTCTAATCACTATTCATAATTGGCAGCTAATTTAGAGTGTGTATGTGTGAAGGTGTGCAATATTAAAAAACATGCACTAGGCACATTTTTACTTTTGTTGTATTACAGTAAAAAAATAGTCATGATAAAACATAGTGCCAATATGTTTATATGACAGAAAGTGAGTTTTTAAGAATTGTTGCTAAAATGTATTAACTGATCAATGATACTTAATGGGCTAATATGAAGTTCCACAAGAGTTTCCAAGAAAAAAACAGCTTAGTAAGAGCCCATATGCTTTTTAAGCACCATAATCATGTAAGGATCTTAATATACTGAGTGCCATTTGGCTGTATTTATATTTCATAATTCTCACTGATGCTTTTCTACTGTCCAGTCCAGCTTTCAATATCTAGAGTACATGCTGTTTATCTGATGCATTTTGTGTTTATTTTTTCTATTATTGTCTTCATGTTAGAATAGTTGAATTTACAAAAAAATAAATCTTATGCCTTTTGAAACCACTTATATATGCATGAGAACTCAAAGAAGTTTTTGTTTTTAATCCAAACCTGGGAAATACTTAACAACACTTTTTTTTTCTTTCAGGCAGCACCAAGAAAACGTACAGAGCAGCCAAGTGGAAAATCCTCAAACATGAACAACTCGACTCTTTTCTTCGAAATCTTTTGAAACATATCTGACACGTCTGTGGATTTGCTCTGGCTCTCCGTCAGATGTTGGATACCTGCAAAAAAAAGAAAAAAAATCCTTTCATCCTAAGCTCCAAGTTAAGCAGCATTATCATAGCAACGTAATCCAGCACAGGGGTTCAGACAAGAGAGGGCAAGGTGAATGAGGCCTTACAGAGGGTAAGCCTGTGTAGGTCGGCTCAGGGAAACAAACTACAGTATGATTCTGGCATTTTGAAGACTTATGATGTCAGGTCACTGACAGAAAACAAATGTGGGTCAAATATGTAACAACTTTGGACTCACTTCAATAATTTGATCTAATTTTTTTCTCATCAAAAGTAAAATCAGCGTACACTACACAGATTATGCAAGTGTTTGCTACAAATCATTTATGCAATAACATGCTTCCACTGTTTTTATATATTATCTGCAGAATTACACAGTAAAAATAAACAAAAAGTTCCCCCGACACACACTGAAGGCACATGATGTCATGCCATAAGGGTATACACTTTGGATTAAACATACACCAAAATAGTGGGTTAAAACAAATTCAGCATATAAATCTGACAGCTGTACAAAATTATCTTGTGACCACACATTATTATTTTGTTATCCAATGTCACCGTTCAGGCTTCGTAAAATTTCAGAGTGACTCTAATAGCTTTTTTTTTTATTTTGTTTATGTTTTTAAGACAGATTAAAGCTTCTGAGAGGAAAGAAAATGGTTCCAGATCTCACTTTGTTTTTCATCAGTGAAGAGATGTTTTCTCCTTGTGACCAAAATTATTCTAAAGAACACAACATAAGAGCACATTAAAAATAAATATCATGAAGGAAACTCAATCATTTATTTATTAAGCAAATACTTTATTAAATATTTTGTTTTTTATGCACCAGTAAAAAAGTTTTATGCAAAACAACCGCATTGTGGCTTCCTCCACATCTTCATAACTCACTGTTTGCTCTATGATTTCAGAGCTCGGTGGAAACACAAAAGATGCCAGCGAGTGTGTTTGGGCTATCGCCACGATCTGTTTAACACCCCACTAGCTTTGGATTAATGCATCAAATTGTGTGTCAAGCAACTCTCCTGAGCGTCATTGCTGTTAAACTCGTATAATTTCATGACCTCTTTTCCTCTGTCTGTGCTGTGAGGAAACAGAACCCTAATCTGCTGCCTTATCAACAAAAGGTTTTTTGCATTTATTAGTTTTAGCAAAACACTTGAACAAGCGGCAGACTTTCTGATCAAACATAGGTGGCAGAAAAAAAAGAGTAAATGTTGAAATTCTGCTTGAAAGATTTTGTAAAGACTATTAATTTAATTGACTCTGGCAAAAATAATGTAAGGGTTGAGGTGGTGTGTGTGTGTGTGTGTGGTTGGTAGTTAGGAATATCACAAACCTTTATTTATGCATGCAGTGTTAATTAGCTGTTCTATTTTATCTCTGTTACTTGGAACCTGAGATGTCTTTAGGAATGAAAATAAAACACACACGCACACACACTGAACCACCATGCTTTAAGTTGAGCTTATGTTACAATATTGATATGTTTGCTAATCTACTACTCTGGTCAAACACAGCATAATCCAAAGGCTTTTACTTTAGCGACTAGCAATATTGACAAGTACTCAAATGTTGATAAATATGTAATATCCAGTGTTTCCCTAAAAATAAACTAAAAGCCAATTATTGACGTGTGAGCTTTAAGAGAAACAAGGCAACTTAGAGAGACAGATTCTATACTAAGCCTTAAGCCACCCTTTTCAATTAAACACTTCTCATTTGTTTAAGTAAAAAGTTAGGTTTTAAAACATGGATAATATGAATATCCCATGTTTTGAATAGTAGAAAAGAAGTGTGGGTTTGTTTTGTTGTATCAGATGGGAAAAAAAAACAGATGCAGATATAAATCTTTTACTATATCATGAAATTCAAAAAGAAGCTCTGTACCTACACAGACTGGGACGTTCAGCAATGGCACAAACATGTTCTGCTCTAAAAAAAACTTCAAATAAAAAGCATAAATAAATATTTTTATTATTATTTAAACCTTTATTTAAACAGATGGGTCTCATTAAGAGTAAAAATCAATTTTTTTAAGAGAGACCTGGCCAAGAATGAGAGAAGTAAACAAGAAAGAGAGAAATTATCTGAAATGAACGGGATAGTCAAAGAACCCAAAACAACACCTGAGTTTAAGCTAGTGTGTTAGGATAACTGGAAACTGAACTGACTTTTACTATCAAATTTTATGCTCAGTAATTACATAGCTTATCAGTCATTAGATGGGTTGTATTAGCATAACACTACAGTTTCTAATCTGTCTTTTTTAGGGAACGAAAAGAGAGATCAGCAGACTTTCAGAGAGATTAAATGAGGAACTAAAATAAAACATTTTCAGTAGATGAAAGTAAATTACCATAAAATTAAAGCCTTTATTTTGAAAAATGTAATTTATTAACTTACCAAACTGATAAATTTGAAGTGTACACAGAGAAAACTGAGGTATGACTGTTGTGCTCTTTTTCATCCTCCTGCAAGTTTGTCTAATTTTTTTAAGTCTTGGAAATGCCAAAAGAATCTGTACAAGTTGTCAGTTTCAAAAGAGCTAATGATTAATTAATGTAGTGAATGAGAAAGATCTTTTGGCCGTTTCACACAATTCAATTAAGACAGCTGCGTCCTGTCCTGTTTTCCTGTAGCAACGACCTTTGAAAGGTTCCAAATGAGAATAAATGTTCTTAAAGGCCACAGAAGCTTTGCCCCAAACCATCAATACACATACAAACAGGTGGTTTAGTTTTGCTCTGGATAACTTCAAAAGTCAAAATCAAAGCACATTTTTATTCGAAAGTGATCAAATTAAGTTCATTTCAATTGCGAAGATGGTTCAGATTTTACATCCAGCAGGCATCAAACAACAGTTTCTGGTTTTTGGAGTGCATGCTTTTAAAAATTTTAAACAAGCTTGATTGAACAAGAGGATGAACACAAATGTTCTTTTTTCCTCTCTTTTTCTGGATTTCGGCCATGATAAGTCTTTGTGGCAAGAAAGAACAGTGAACCGGAGAGAAAATGATTTGGATGAAAAAAAACAAAAAACAAATTGCAGTATTGCGAGCCCGGTGACAGTTAATAATCTCGCTTGATAAATTACCTGTGTCAAAACAGCCTGAAATGAACAAGAAAATGAAAATAAAAAATAAAAAGTGCAAATGGATACTCTGAAAAAAAAAGACATTTGGCGACTTTATTGTTTAATTAACTGGTCCTGATGCAGCCATTGAGTGAAAATCCAATTACCTTCTCCTTTAAGTGTAAGACAAACAACCACAGCAAAGGCTACAGTCAGTGTCAACAGAAATCAATTAACCTTCTGCAGTCTTAACTTAAGGAGGAATTTCAGTGCCGTGACTTATTACAATGTTACACTGAGTTTTGTCCTCACCACTACACTAGTTTATATAGTTTCCTACTAGTCTATTTTTAACTCTGTAAAGCAAATCGTGATCACATGCCACTAATAAACTTATTCATGTTGATTCACAGGCAGGCTCGGCATGAATGCATTTTTTTTTTGCTTGAAGGAAAAAAAAATGTCAGAGACAACAACCAAAGCGAATAACCACCTTTTTTTTTTTCATTTTTAGCAGCTCACGAGTCGAGCGTTAAAAGTGTTGTCTCTGCACGAATGGCTTGTAATTATAGTGCCCTCACTTCTCGGCAGCCGTCCTCTGACAGTCTTCAAATGGATTCTGCCCCGGTGCTCCGGCAAACACCTGTCGGCCCCCGGATAGAGCGAGAGCACGGCCTGCCTCATCCTTTTTTATATTTGAGTCTTTATTTCGTTATTCATGCTGTGCTTACATTTTGTCTCACCTCAGGCATCCTATAAGCACCCTACTACGACCACCCACACATTTGGGCACACAGACTCTCTCTCTTCCTTTTTTTAAGAGACAGTCACAAAAAAAAGAATAAAGAAGCAGTTGCTCAGGCTGTATGGTGTGAACAAACATGATGTTTGGCAAGTTCTGGCCCTCATTCTGCTGTTTTTGCAAAGTTGTGTTTATTTTGGGTCAAAGATCAATACATTGTACCAAGTTTTCAATGCATAGGGTAAACAAAATCTGATACAAATTTTGAGGTAGCTTAAGAATTTTAAAATGAAATATTTCAAAGATTTTACACAGAAGTTCCGTGCTTTACAATCTTTTGACCAAATCAAATTTAATCATCATGACTTTGGGAAATTTGCTGATAATGTTCAGTGCTGGTAAGCCAAAAACTCCTTCCCAATGTAAAACATGTTCACATTGAAAGCCCAAATTAAATGCAGGCAACCTGTCCAGTTCTCAAACTTGAAGATTTATTTTGCCAACATGTCAAGCATACAACCGGCTTCCAGCTTGTCTTCAGAATCAGGCCACGTCTCAAGAAATTACATTAAGGCAACGAAATGAGTGACCTCACCTAATGGTGTGACCTGATTCTCAAACAGAAAAATACCGAGTTGCTGAAATATGAAAATACTGTGTTTGTTGTTCAGTGCAGGACGTGTGTTGACTAATTACAAGCAGCACGACGGCTCAGTGGTTAGCACTGTCGCCCCACAGCAAGAAGGTTCTGGGTTCGATCCCCGGTTCGGACCTGGGGTCTTTCTGTGTGGAGTTTGCATGTTCTCCTCGTGTTTGCGTGGGTTTTCTCCGGGTACTCCGGTTTCTCCCACCCCTAAAAACAGGTACAATAGGTTGCCTTCAGGCCCAGGCCGCCCTTGAAAATGAGATCTGAGATCTTAACGGGATTTGCCTTAAATAACGGTAAATAAATAATAAATAATAAAATAATAACAAGCTAAAAGATTTCTAAAAACCTACAACTGAAATCACAGTAGTCCCAGTAGTACAGTATATAGAAAAATGATTACACATCGATCATAAAATCATTTCAAAATGAAAGTAATAAATATGAATAGTGCAGTTAAGAATCAATAAAAATATACTTTTTAAACCTGAAATATATTTTGGTATTACTGCAAAAAAGTTGCAGGTGGCATACAATGTTCCAATGACTTTGATTGAGTTACCCTACAGTGAAATACAGCATGGCATAACCGATTAGCTCTTCCCTTAACTTTTGTTTTCATTATTTCAGCTGCTCTTTTATCATGCTTTGCTTTAACTGGGTAACAGAGCAATTTCCTGGTTTAGTTGAAACAGATAAGTTGCTCTGACAGGTGAATGATCTGCTTTATATTTGGAGACAGTGTTAGGCTTAAAAACACACTTTGTTACGTTTTGTCTTTCTATGTGATATTTCAATAAGAATATTCACATACATACCTATTCAGTTGGTAGCATATTATGAAATGACTGATATATTGTTAGCTTTAATATCAGCTGGAGGAAATGTAGAAAGAGAGTTTCTGCTGTGATCAAAGTGTCCCAACACCAAAGGCCACATTGAAAAGCCTGAAAAGTCTGAAAAGCCTCTGGTTTGGACAAAAAAATATTTTTTTTTACATTTTGAGAAAAGAAAAACTTGGATCTCTCCACCAAAGATAAACAGAACAGGTCTGAACCTCAGATAAAAAACATGATTTTTTTATTTTTAGGGACTTTAGGACAAATATTAAGCATCCAAGGGCATTTATTAAAATGTAGTAATTAATAAAAGTCATTAAGGGCACAATCTATTTAACCAGGAACTAATAACTGTGTATTTTGATAAAAATGCCTTAAATGAGACACAACACATATACATTTGTGTCTGAGAATTAAATTTTAATCAGCAGATTTAATGGTAAATTATGCTGCTTGGCTGTAAACACACAACCTTTACAAACACAGCAAGATCATAGATAAAGATTTTCCTTCTAACATGATTGCACTTTGTTAAAACTCAAGCCACAGGGTGTGTGAAAATATCTCTAATTATATCAGGTCTGTTACAACTTCTTCACCTTTTAATATTGTCATTTATCCACTGACCTTCATAACCGCTGCTTTACCAACTATATAAAATCAATGCTCACTTTTTGACAGATTTCCATAATTGGACTTTAATTAAATACAAAGAATATCAAATTTCTGAACAATTGTCTTTGTTTGCAATTGAGCGCATATATGCAATAAAAAAACAGTGGTAGAACAGTATTTTTATTTTATTTTTTTAATGCTGCAGTGAAAACCAGAACAAAATAAAACATGTTATTGAGTAAACACATTAGCTTTCAGCAAGTCCTTTTAACCCTCAAGCTGCTCCCTGGCCACTTTAGATGGCAGT
>JAUBOC010000103.1:7610091-7630259 GCA_032275365.1 Anablepsoides cearensis | reverse complement strand
AGTCTTCTACATGTTTTGCAAGTGGGAAAACCTGAAAAATCAACAGTGTATCAAATACTTGTTCTCCCCACTGTATTTCCATATGTTTTTGAAGTCAGCAAGATCTGCATTTTGTTCCATAGGACTCCTATTAGGTGACTAAAAATGCATCTGTTTTAATTACTTTTTGTTGTAGTATAAAGGAATAAATATAGTACTTTATTGATCATTCCATTAGAAACTTATTTAGCTGGGGGATAAGTGAGAGCTCGTAGTGTCATAATGTAGGATGTAAATGAATTCCTTTACATTTTGTAGCTTGGATTGACTTAGAAACAACTGATTTGCTGTTCTTTACATGATTATCTTGAAATTAGAATACATTTTATTATTTTATTACTGACCCTAGTGGCACTTCATATGATAATGTTCATTTTACAGACACCAAACACGCCTTGGTTTCCATAGTTTTTGCCCCAGCTTTCCTTCTTCCTTTCTTTCCTCGCACAGGAGCCAAGATAAGCGTTGGACTCCTGAAGCATCACTATCTCTGGATATCGTTGCTTTGCTGATGTAGACACTAAACAAACTGGTTGCTTTTAGCAGATGTAATCAGAAAAATGTAGCTGACCCAATGAAGAAAGATAACCAAAGGATTCCAGAGAAAGTGGACCACACTGCAGGTGCCTTTTGTTTATAAGGAGGGATAAAAAAAGTATTTCCTGTACTTCTGCAAGTCTGCTGTGTATATATATATATATAAAATCACACATTGCTTCCTAGCAATAAATCTTAGATTGCTGCACAGCCTGTTACGTTTCCTTTTAAATTGTGCCACATTTGTAAGGATTATGCATGTGTGGGTTGCGGCACAAAATAAAAGAGAGAAAAAAAAACAAATCTTCTCTGCCAAACATCTTATTCTGCTGTTGCTATTGGCACTTGTATTGGAGCTTCTGGTACCCTCAGGTGCTGCCAGTCAGGTGCCCGCCTGGTGTAATAATTTTTGCCAAGAAGCCTTGTTACAACAACAAAATAATCTACCAAAGACAAATTTACTTACTTTTTGTGCTAAGTTTATATATATTACATCATTATATGATATTACATGACAGTGAGAAAACTAATGAAGCCTATTTGGTGTATAAAGAAGTTTATAAATGAATACAGAAACAGTTTGAGTTTTTTGCTTGTTATAAAAATAGTTTGTATGTGGAAGGCTTTCTGAAAATGTTGAGTAATAAATCTACAGGTGGTAACTTAGTGTTTAGTGCCATGGTCTTGTAATCCCAAGGGTCTGAGCTCAGGTTGTTAGGAAGGACATTCATCATAAAACCTCCTGCAGAAGGGAGTAGCCAAAACAACAATAGAAACAACATTGTATGATGGATTTACATTAGAATGAAGGACATTTGCCTTTTCAAATTGCATTGTTTTCCAATCATACATAATTCTTTCTCTTTAATAAGTTTACAAGTTTACTTTCTTTCAAACACACATTTTTATGTTTAACTTATTGTTATTCGGCAAAAACAAATGTATTTTTCCTTTTTAAATCAGCATAATTTTGCTTACGTTTTATAGCTCAATGTAGCTGTGAAAAAAACGATTGTTTTTTTTTACAAGCAAATGTAGCTATTTGTCCCTTAAGAGCTGAAAAGATAACATTCAATGACTTCACACTCCATTATAAGCCACTTAATATTCCATGCAAACCTGGCATTTGGCTTGATTGAGAGGCTGTCCACTGGCACTAATTGGTCTGTAAACATTTGAGCAGACACTCACAGAGTGTACTGGTGAACGTTAGAGTGAACAGGTTGTTTCATACAAAAGCCCCTTTCCGCCCACCGTTCCTCTTTACCACTCTCTTTCCGCAAGCCTGGCTCTTTAATGTATTTAATTGTCAGAGTAAAAATGTTAATTGCATTTCATTATATATAATTTATGTAGTTTCAGCTGAGGGATTCTTTAATACCCATCTAATTTGACTGGCATCACCGGGAAGCCGCTGCTGATTGTGTGGGCACTCTCAGAGTTGATCTGTCAATTAAAGCCTAGGTATGATAGGCAGGTAGTGTTTTTCACACTTCTATTCTTTTTTACACTTCACTCAGAGTGTAAATACACAATGTTGGCTTAAGAAACCTCCAAGTAACTGAGTTATACTGTGCCTTTGTGTGGCAAATTACTGTGCACTGTAATAATGACTTTTTGCATTTATTTCATATCAGGAAGAATGTGAATTAAAACAGAAATTTTACACATATTGATAAACAGACCATTTACACAATTAAGCAAAAAGGCTGATTATTAAACATAGTTTGTTTTATCTAACTAATTTTAAATCAGTTTGTATCTATTTTATCAATGGTGGGCAGCAATAATCTAAAAATTAGTTCCACTAGCCCTAAAGCACTAACTCAAATATTTAGGTCCCCTAATTCTAAAGCACTTATGCACTGAAAATTTTTAGCAAAAGCTAATTCTAAAGCACTAAAATAACCCAGTCAACCCATGGAACATTCTTCAGACAGCATGAGTCACATATTGTCATGTTGACTTATCATTGACGTTCCACAGCTGTATTTGGGATGAAGTGACACACATATGAACGAAATGTGTGACAGCTTTCACCTTCAGCTGTTAACATTAACGTTCATCAATAACCTTTTATAGACCTCAGTTAGTGCTTCTAAATTTACCCCATAAATTTAGCAAGTGCTAATCCACTAATACATTTTAAAATTAGCAACGGCCCTAAAGCACTAATCAGGAAATTAGTGCTTTTGTGGAACTGTGCCCACCACTGCATTTTATGTAAGATTGTTACAATTAAACATTTATACATATTTATGTAGAATTTAAAGGGGACTGATCATACAAAATTCACTTTTTTAGCCATTAAATGCATTTTAGGAGTGCAGAAAGTTGAATTTAGTCTCTCTTGGTGCTGCATAGATATCTTAATATACCTCTTGTGTCATATCAGAACTTCTAAATAAGTTCAGGACTTATAAACATTCATGTCATTGTCGTCATTCACCTGTGGCTCCAACATGTAAGGTTGGATGGACAAGTCTTCCATTGTTGACATTTTTTTAATGGCCTCATTTGGTTTTAGAGAGACAGCCTCAAAACGAGTTGATCCAGGACACACCTTTAGAAAAGTGCTGAACGAGGGGCTTGTGGAGTTACAAAAAAGAGGAACTCAGACCAAAGCATTGCAGTTCTAATTTATAAAGACCCCAACTGAATGATTTAAATGTGAAAAATAAGAATTTAAAAACATGATGTGTCGCCTTTTATAGCCATTTATTTGTGTACATTTAAATGCATCACAGTATACTGTTTATCTTACAAATCTGAATGTATTGTATTGGATTGACTAATTTTTGCCTATTTGTTTGTTTGGGGGATTATATTTGGTTTTTAGTGTACTAACAAATACAGTGATGACTGCAGTTTCTTAATGTCACTCTGGGTGACCTCAAAAAGTTGGGAATAGTAATGAGGATTGGCTATCCTCTGCTTCTTGTTATGTTTTTTAACCTGCAATATATTCATTTTACTGAATGATTTGTGCAATATTCCTAATCACAAAGAAAGAAGCAGTAGCAGTGAGGTACCAATTACCAACATCAATACAGTATGTTGTATTTTATAAAAACTTATATTATATTTTATAAAAATATTTATTAGGCTGTTCAAGCTATAAAAGGACCAAAGTTATTGGGTGAAACCATAAAACGTCAGCCTTAGCCGAGCGTATGGCAACTATAAGCAAAAAGAACAAAGCATTTTGAACTGTAGTTTAGATGGGGGTTGTAGGTGGTGGGAATGAGGATGCAAGGAAAGGCTTTTGCTCCTCTTTCTCTTCAAAGGCGCTGGGATACTCTAAAAATATCTTCCCGGCAGCTAATCACAGAGAGACAGGCCTGTAGCAGCAGAGATGCTTGTTGTTGTTAGACTCTTTTGGCTTCGACATGATGATGCACTGAGCTAGAGAGTCTGGACACATCTGAATGCTTTGATCAATAGGGATGCAGTCCCTCTGATATACAGTCTGGCCTGAACACCAAAGGGTTTGATATCCACAAATCTGACTTTGCTGAGGCAATGGAACATGAAGTATTGGTATGCAATACAATAATGAGATCTGCAAATAAAAATTTATTAGGAAATTAGAGTGGCATTAATTGGTGAGGAAGATGAAAGACGGTGACAACTTATTGAAACAGCTTTCAGCTCAAATGATAAACTGCTAAAGGCTCGGCTATATTGAGGAGCTTAAAGAGCAGCCATGCAATTTTCAACCAGTAACCCTCAGCTGATAAACCAATGCAAAGTTTAATTGTGTTGGCAACAGGGTTTTTGAGGTCATGTATTTTTCAGAACAACAGCAAAAATATTGAAAAAAAAAAAAAATTAATGGTTTTGAAAAAGAAAAAGAGAAATGGTTAAGACCTTTTTCAGAGTTGACCTGCATGCTGTAGTTGTGTCTTACTGTAAACTTTCATTTTCATTTCCATGACCTCTTCTTCTCATCTTCCTGAATGAGTGATGCTCATAAATTGACCCACTATAAGAGCATCCTTGGGCCAAGTACAAAGGTTAGGTTGTGTGTACAAAGACACAAAGAGAGTACTTAATACTCTGCATCCTGAGCCAGAAACACATCCTGAATCCATTTGGACAAATGGGCTTACAGAGTCTTGGAAGAAATCTAAAAGTAGTACTGACTTGCCCTAATGCTTTCAGCCTGCTTGGCCTTGGGCTTACTGCAACTGCAAGTGGATCAAAACAGGAGAAAACCACTCCAGAGCAGTACATGCCTGTGGGTTGCTTAACTTTGGTACGGCATGTGTAGTTAGAGAAAGCCAGAGGCTGACAGTGCTCAGACAATAGGGGGAACACTACACAAATTGCAACACAATGGTTATGTTTATTTATAGTTTGGTTGCATAATAAATTAGCCTTTTAGTGAGTCTTCAAGACAAAGTTGCTAATTAAAAATTTTAAAATTACCTAAGTGTATAGAAAAGTCACATTTGCACACCTAAACTTATATGATTTAAAGGGCTTATTTAAACCATTCTCATGGCCTCATGGCTGGCTGCTTTTGGAGAAGCCAGCCATGAGGCAGGTTAAATGTAAACAGTGAATTAAACAAGGATGTCAGAAAATTATATAATCTGTACGGATGGATGGATGGATGGATGGATGGATGGAAGTTGTTCCTTGCCTGAATATTCAAATAAACGTCCTCTTCAAAACTTTGTTGATTCACAACCAAAACATCTTTCCAAGTTGAACTTTATGTAAAACACAAACGCAGTCAGTGGAATGGGTTTAAGCAGCATTCCTCACCAGAGTGGCATCAAACTCTCTGGACAGACCAGACATAGGCAAACACTCTGTTGTGGCTAATTGTAATCATCTCAATTAATTGCCAGGATACATGATGCCCCTCATCGCTAGGATGAGTGATTATGCCGTAAGTGGGTCTGCCCCATGGTGCACCAAGCATCCAATCTTTTGCTGTCTAATTATATAGGGAGTTATCGTGTCCTTAATGACTTTGCGTGTTGCCTACTCCTTAAGAAGCTTGAGATAAAGGCGAGGACAAAGTGATGTAAAGCACATTATCATTGGCAATAGAGTCCTAGCGGCATCACTTTAAATAGAGCTCGATTCACTCTTTGTAGCTGGGCTATAAAATATGAGAAAAAACACTAATGAGTGCTCATACTCTTGATTTAAAATATGCCCAGTTATACACAGGATGGAAGATTTGGTTTAACAAAGCATTAGAAGACCTTTTTATTATTTGAAAATAATATAGATATTTGTGTGATTAAATAATCTTTTGTGTTCTGTTAGTGTCTTGAGAAAAAAACAGCTTATTAATGATGATGCAAAGCTTCAGTATAGCTGCAGTATTTTTGCACATTTCATCCTATAAATTTCAGCCAGGGAATACCCCCCCCCCCCAAAAAAAAGTTACATACTGCAACTTTTGAGGCACCTATATTTATTAGTTTGAATGATTTGAACCTTGTAAAAGTATTTAAATAAAAATAAAAAGCTCTTTAGCGCTAAAATATAGTAATTGATTTGCTGAAATCAGTGTTTTGCATATTTATTTCTGAAATCTTTGAATGTTAGGAAAAAACACGTATGAAAGACAGATATTTTGCTCTCCTAAAATCTCATTGAGATTCAGTGGTGGGGTTTGTAAAATCACCCTGAGTGCTTTTTTTTCACACCTCAAAATGACTTGAGTGATTAACTTGCACACCTTGAAATTGAGCAGAAAATCCAACATCTGCATTGCCACAGTCTCAGATAAACCCATTCAACTGCCCATAAAATGATTCAACCAAATTCAGAGTGAACCCAAAAAAAAAAAAAAAATAACGTGTCTGCTGTGAACACTGACCTCTACAAGGGCATCTAGAAAAAAAAAGAACCTATGGAATTACAGTCAGTTTGTCACAGTTGAAACACAGATTATATATCCCGTAAGGGGCTACATTAGGCTCATGTGCAACAGGTCAGGTGGAGCAGTGTGCTCCAGCAGATACCTTATCTTGGTCTGTCAGCAAGTCTCCACTGTCCGTCGGATTAATTGTGTTGGTCCACTTGAGACAAGGATGTCACACCAGTGTGCTCAGCAGCCTCCTCTGCAGTTACCATCAATTAGAAGAAGGAAAAAGAGAAACTTGTTTTATTCTGACTGTGTTAATGTACTATGACAAATACACATCTTTCTGTATGTTTTCTTTTTATTTGTTCTACATGCTTGTATTTCAATGATTTGTTTTTATGTTTTAGGGTAGAGGAGGAAATCTTAGTTCGAGCAATGATTTTTTTTAAGGAAATTAAATTATATTTTAGTAGGAAAATAATAAAAGTCAAGTAAAATTACTGGCAGATTTATCGTATTGGACTGCAATAAATCAGGTGTGGGTGCTTGTGGGAAGTCATTGTTACAGTTTTGGTGCTGGTTTCAACAGCTGGCTGGTGGGTGAAATATGCAGTAACAAAGACCAGAAAACTAATTATGTTTTACAGTGTGTTACTGGGCCAAGAAATATGTCAATTATTCATAGCTACAGGAAAACATAGTGTCTTGTTTTAGTTCTGATAAGACACTGTTTTACAATCATTAGAAAGCTGTAGAAAAAAGATGTGCCATTATGTGTTGAAGAATTTGAGAGGAAAACTTGCAGATTTCATGTTCAACATTCCATAAACTTTTTTTTTACTGTCCACTTGATCCTCTTTGATTTCATGGGAGACCAAAGTCACATTGTCCTCAAGGAATTAAGTCATCTTACATTTAAAGAGTGCAACATTTTAGCAAACTATAGTGTTAATGAAGAAGTTTCACATGACTGAAGTGTGAGAGTCTATTTCTGCTTCATCATATTAGAAACTCACAAGATTATTTTATCTTTACACACACAAACACAAATGTAAGCAAATAAATTACACCTGCCTTTCTTTTTTCACATCACTTTTTTGTGCTCTAACAAAATAATGAACAGATTTGATTATTTATTATTATTTATATTTATTATTTATCTTTTTTACTTGTTTATGGTACAATTGTTCTTCACCTGAAATAAGAAGCAACTATACATTGAAATCTTTCAAATGTTTACCTGTTTATTATGCAGGATCGCGCTCAAACCTGTGACCCCATAAAGCATTTTTTGGCTCCTGATGAGCACTTTCTGCCTGGCTGCTCTCACAGTAGGTCACAAAAATATAAAAAAAAGACAATTTTGTTTTGTTTTGTTTTCTTCCTCTTTTGTGTTTTTTTTTAATGGGAAAAGCTGCTCTTAGTGTTTACAAATTGCTATATTATTTGTGTTGGAAAATATCTGCAATATAATGAACTTGCAAAATGGTTATTTGAGTAAAAAGACAAAAAACAACTTTACAATTATGACTTATGAATAATACAACTAACACTTTTAATTTTCTAACCTACCTAACATACTAACAGTTACTAAACAGATTGCACTTTTTTCCCCTTTTATGCACTAGGTTCTGCTTTGCCTGCTTATCCTGGTGCTCAGTTGTGCCAATTATTTGCTCCACTTGTCAGATTCGTCCTCCTTTCACCATCTGAGTCAACAGATGATTTAAAAGGTACCTACAGAACCTCTGAGAGCCAAAGCATTCCTAACTGGTGCTTTCATTTGTCCAATTATGCAGCTAATGAGCAAATTTAGAGCTCAAGTGAACCTCAATAAAGAGGAATTTAGTCAGCTAGGAAGTTTTTGTTAGAAGCCTAAACAGGGAAGATTTCTCATATTTGAAATGTGATTATTTCTAATTCACTTTCCTATGCAAATTGTAAGAAACACGCAATTTGCCAAAGGAAATAAAATACATTTTTGAAAGACTAAACACAGAGGTGACCATATATATCAAATTAATTAGTGTCACGTGAATCTCTAAATAAAATTATTCAAAAACAGGAATAGTCTGCTCCTCTCTACTAATTTGATATTGCCTTTAAAATATTCAATAAGCAGGACTTTTTTATCAGTTCAATTCTGAGTGCCTCAGGTCAGTGACATTCCTCATTCTGCAAAGATTTAGGTCATCTTTTTGTTTCAGGAGTCTCCACTGCCTTCATAAGACATTCTCCAGCTCTGTCTCTTATCCCAGCTTCCAATTTTTATCCTCAACTTCTGTCTTTGTTGTTGTTTGTATTTCATCTCTCTGGAGGCAGTGCAGATACCAAAAGAGGAGAAAAGGTGACAAGCGTTTAACAAAAGTCGACATCCCTGCTTTGAAGCTGCCATTATAAACCAACACCAAACAAATGGGACATGTAACACTGCTGCGGGCTAATGTTTGTTTCTGCCTGCTGAAATGTTGCATTATTTCTATCATATGGTCATCAGAGAATTGTGTGACTTCTAATTGAATTTGGAATAAACATGTCACACCTGCTTCACATGTCGCAGACAGAGTTTTGTGTGTGAACTCTCGAGGCAACCTACCTTCTCTACCAGGTGTACTTTGTGGATTAGTAATACTGTCACAAACTCTCATTATTGTGACATTTTTTGGTCCCTAAAATAACCTGGAGTCATAGCCTACTGTTTATTCAGCCGGTTCGGATGTTATAAGTCCATTAAATGGACGTTATTAGCGGTTATCAGTCCCATAGAATGGCTTCAGACTGTTCCGACAGTGCCCCCTAGTGGGTCACCAGTGCCATATACTTCACATTTACTTCCGGTCTACTTTATCGTAATTTACTCTAAAATTAACCTTAGTGACTTTATGCCTCATATTAACCATATTGGATAAAAAACCTTAGTGGTTTTATGCCTCATATTAACCAGATTAGTGATTTTATGCCTCATGCTAACCAGCTAACAGTCTGAAGCCATTGTATAGGATGGAGAACCCACTAGGCGGCACAGTCGGGACAGTCTGAAGTCAGTCTGAAGCCATTGTGGGACTGATAACGGCTAATAACGTCCATTTAATGGATGATAACATCCGAAGTGGGTTGTTTATTAGAAGTAAGTTTCACAATCATCTGTTTTTAACTTGAGGTTCTTCAGTTTAAAGGGGACATATCATGCAAAATGACAGCCTCAAAATGAGTTGATCTGAGACACAACCTCAGAAAATAAATAAAAAGAGGTTATTGTGGAGTTACAATATGGAAGAAATCAGATCAAAGTTCCACTTCATATAAACCCCAACTGAATCATGAAAAAGAAGTATTTAAAGAAGTATTTAAAGTATTTTTTGGAAAAACGTCTCTGTTCTAAACAAACACAATTTCTCATTTGTATTTCACTGCAAACCAGCTGCATGCAATTCACCCTTTTCTCTGTTCACCTTCTGACTCAACCTGGGCAGTCTGTACGCCACTTGAAATCACATGCCACTATTATGGTTCACTTTAATAGCAGGTCATCAACCTCCCTCCTCTGTTAGTGCTGCTGCAGCTGGGAGAAAACACATCAGTTCTTCCCATTTGCCTGTCATGGGATTATGAATAGTCTCTAATATGAAGATCAACAGGTGTGGCACCATTTCCTACCCTAACGTTTCAACGTCTATTTTAGTGTCTGATTGCCTAGGACATGTGAATAACAACAACTAAGGATGACAGCAATTTAAAACAGCATTAGATTAGGGCTTTATGCTGTATTTGCCAACCCCTACCTTTGAGCAAGGGATGCAACATTTGCAGTTGAGGTTTAATGTCAGGTTGCTTTTACTGCAGGCTTGCCAAAGCAAACAGTAACTGTTGAGGTGGCCACTGCCAACACTGCAAGGCTTTCATCTTGTAGACCTTAATGACAAGGTTAAACTAAAGAACATTCCCTCCCTGCATGCCCTTTCTGCAAAATGAGAGCTGACTTGCCTGTCCGTGCTACCAAAGAATTAATGTCCAGAACCCGAGCAGCACAGAGAGGTCGAAAATTTATGACTTGAGTGCACACACACATTCTTACACACATGGTCCGACCGTCTCTCTCATAAATGCGCTCCATTGTTTTTTACTCTGTATGTTGTCAGATGAGCCTTAAACTTAAAAAAAGCTCCAAAAATAAAACTGTGAGTTACCTTTTTGCAAAAAAAAAGCATATGCACTCCATTTTGCAAAACATTTATAGTAAAGAGATACATGTATGAAGAAACCTTTATGTTCACATTTTATCCTTCTGAAAAGACCAGAGAAAAATCTTGTATAGCGTTTTAGCTTGATTCCTGCTAGAGTCACCTCTCACCTATAAACTTAATACTCTACTGCAAAGACTCATACGCCACATTTTTTTTCAATATCTAAGTGATTGACCTGAAAGCATTGAAAAGTTATGGCAGACTGCCTATCACCAAGTCTTTCATATTCATTTTGAAAACCAGATCCTTCCATGCTGGTAAGTAGAAATTGAGGTGGACAGGGCCAGAGCTGTGAGTGGCTGTCCTTTAAGAGGTTTGAGAGACGGACACTTCACTTTGGAGAAGGGCCTTGTTAGGGAGAGCTTTGAGATAAAGGGCGTGTTTCCCTGGACTGAAACTCACTAAAAGATGAAGGTAAACGTTGTTAAAACTCAAGAGGGTGTGAAAAGAACAGCAATTGGAAACATCTTCTTAATACTTTCAAGCCAGAAATCAATATGCAGTACTTACCACCTAACTGAACTAAAGATGCTCAATCAGTTCACAAACATGTAAAAGACAAGAGGACCAGTGACACTGACAAAAGCAGGGAAGCAATGCCAATGTAAAAATAACAACCCGTTCTCACTCCCAACTCGTCACATATTGACACTTTTCCAAGCTTCCCTCTGCATCCGGTTTTGACACGTTGGGTACCCCCCCCTCGCATCAGTTATTGACGAGATGAAGCGAAATCCGTTGTCATAATTTCAGAAAGTGTAGAAAGTGCACAAATCTAACTGTCCCAAAGCCTAAAATTACCTTTATTCACTCTAGACATTCTGTCCCTGACCCTGATACCTAAAATTAACCATTTTTAGGAAGTGTAGGAAATTCACATCAACTATGTGTTCCAAACCCTAAAATTACCAAATATTCGCCCTAGACATCCTATTCCTGACCCCACAACCTAAAATTAACCATGAATCCTAATCCCTAATATTAACCACAGACCCCAACTCAAAGACCACCTATACTTTGTGTTCCGACGCGTCAAAACCGGATGCCGAGGGAACCCGGAAATGCCTGGTGCATCAATAACTGATGCAAAGGGGTTACCCGACGCATCAAAATAAGACGCAGAGGGAACCTTAGAAAAGCATCAATATGTGACAAGTTTGGAGTGAGAATTTGTTATACATAATGCCTGGTTCACACGGCAAGATTTAAAGACTGTTGATTTTTAAAACCTAAGTGAGCCCACATATGACAATAAATAAATAGATATAAAAGGTTTGGCCCTACAGTGTGTGGTGTACAACCACATGGCAGACAACACACCACACACGAGCAGATTTCACTCACCAACATTCAGGTGTCAGTCGAGAAATCTCACGAGATCTCACAAGATCAAACGGGAGTTCAGAGTAAATAAACATGGCCAACGAGGAAGAGGCAATAATTGTTTCCGTCACCTCGCTTTCTGATTGGCTACATGTCACATTCTACATGCTGTGTGCTCGTCTGTCCTCAGGGAACACACACACTGGGATTTCGAGACAAAACAATCCAACATGTTGAATATCCCTGATTTGAGGTCAGAGAGGTCCCAACGTCCTTCGGAGTTGACAAGATCAGTTTTAACACCACACATGGCAGGAATATCTCACAAGATTATCTTTAGAGACATCACAATAACCAAAGTGTCCTTAAGATTGTTGGAAGGACAAAATTGTGTCAAAAATTGACATAATTATCTTGTTGTGTAATTTTAATGTCCTGTAGGTTACTTGTTTATTTGTGTGTGTGCGTGCTTACAATTGTCATGTACAAAGTAATAATAACAAAGAACTCTTCGATTGAAAGTAAATTATACATTATGACTGTAAAACACACCAGGAATTGTGCAAAAATGTGTAGTACTAGTACCCCACAAAAACATCACAAAGGTATAATAGAAATGGTATGAATGTTATTGTCTTAGTTTTGGGGTTTTTCTTCTTTGTTTTTTCCCACCAAAGGGAAATACCACATGTTCATTTCAGTATCACAGTGCAAACATTATACAGTAAAGATCTGAAGCAGCCAGCAGCTGAAACCTTGTCAATATAAATTGAGTCGGATCCACTCTGGCATTTGCTGTTTCATTTTACCATCTGATCGATATACTTGACCTGCCTCAGAAGGGGAAATATTTTGAAACATTACACTCTCTGAGATTCTACAATTTAGGCGAACTTGATACTTTTTAAAAACTGTGCTGTCAGTTCAGATACAAATAAAAAAAGAACATGCAAAATTACATTTGTGTTTTATTGTCATGTCGCAAAGTAACCGAAGAGTACAATGGTTCAAGGATATCTATGGAAATTAACGTCTTGAAAACTGAAAATATTTGCGTTGCATCATCACAATGTAAAGTTAATAGTTGAGGAGTTTTCAGTAAACAGCGTAATGGATCTTTTGCAGCAGCAGAATCTGTTAGATCCTGTTTTTGTTCACACCTGTGACCAATGTGAAGGTGTTTTGGAGAATCATATTCTACTTCCTGGTGTAAATGCAACTGACTTGATTTGTTCTCAGTCAACATTGCTTATTTTCACAGCCGGGTTTCTCAAAGGTGCCAACATGCATTACAAACACACACACACACACACACACACACACACACACACACACACACACACACACACACACACACACACACACANNNNACACACACACACACACACACACACACACACACACACACACACACACACACACACACACACACACACACAAAAATCCCTTTTAACCTGACCTCCAACTAAAAAACATCCTATTTCACCTTCTGTAAAACCCATCACCACAGTCTGTGTGCTGTGAAAGGTGTTGAATAACAATAACTCCCTTAACACACATGTACAGATGACTCAAAATACACTCTTTTTTTTTCGCACACTCCCCTGGTCTGTCATAAAAATTATGACACTCTTCAAACCTTTTTTAGAGACAGACCCTGACAAACTGTGGAGGGCAGTGGGGTAAATTGCCCTCGGCCATCACAGCTCCGCCTTGCATTAAAACAGCAGTGAGAAGAAGCCTACAGGGTAAGCAGCAGATTTGGACAATACTGAATGCTTGTGTGTTAATTCATCTTGTCGGAAAGTGGATGACCTTCACTTGGGTTCAGACAGCGTTAAGACCACAGGGGTGGTTAGAAGATGAGTAAGTTAATCAATACACAATGTACTCTATATGGGCTTGGCACCAATTCTTTTGTCAGCTTGGAGAGCCATTTGTAATGCTGCCAAAACGTCTAGAAAATAAGCCAAGCACAATTTATGTGTTGTCTTTTTTTTAAAAAGAGACACAGATCCATTTTAACCTGTTGTGCACTTTTAGATCATGGACAGTGATCCAATTTTGCAGTTGACAGATCTTGAACCCATTGTTTGGAGAAACAGATTTACTGCATCATAGTTAATTTGTAAAATCTTTGTTTAAAAGATTGAATTCTTTTAGAGTTTTTAACAAAATAACTGCTCAGACAACAACTGATCCTTTCAAACATCCATAATACTAATGAAAAATTAAGACCATATCAATATCATCCCTGCTTTTTATTCCAAAAGCATCAAGTAGACTGTAGTAAAAAATGTATGTGATGAGAACAGATGTGACAAACTGTGTAAATACATTTCTTCATATCATATTCAAAAGGAGTACTTTATTTACCTCAGGTAATGACCTTTCTGTTTGAGTTCCAGAGGGAGCTGCCCACCTCTGTAGCTGTTTTTTTAATTTGTTTTTTATGCACTACACTGGAAGACCACACCATTTAGTGATAACGAATAGAATCTTGAGGGCCTGTTTCATTGTATTTAAAAGTAAGTATGAAAAAACAGGTTTTACATTTATATACGGTTTGATCTACAATGCTTTTGCAGTGCACTGCAACACTTTTTTAGAAAAGAAAAAAAAATTGCTGAAACTATCAAGATTAAGCTGTGGTGATATGTATGCCGAGGTTTTAGCTATTGCAAAAAAAAATGTCCGTACTGATATTTGCAGCTTTCTTAACCATAAATCTATTTTTTGCCAATGCACCATCAAAAATGTACTAGAGGTCAATCTTTTTTTTTGTGGCAACAAACAGAAGGAGCAGAAAGAACTTGTGAACACACACACACACACACACACACACACACACACACACACACACACACACACACACACACACACACACACACACGCATATACACACACACACACACACACAAACATATGGTGTAAGGCAATCCATAATCTACAGTTCAGCTGGGTTACATGCAGAGCTTTTCCTTTATGGTAAAGCAAATGTTAGATAAGAGGGTCTAACACAAACATAGTTCAATAAAATGTCATCTCTGAAGCTCAAAAGCATGAACACTTTAAACACTATAAACACACACACACACCTAGACCTTTAGGTCCTGTTTGGATATTAAGTTCAGCATTGACCCGCCCCTCTTTGCACTAACCATTATAGTATATCCAAACCCAGTGAGCAGAAACCTCCGTTTGCAGCAACAGGCATTGAAGCAGCAACCTGGACACCTGGCAAATCTGATCCATAAACCTTTTAAAATATTTCTAAGATTAGTTATATGACTTGTGAATTTGTAACATTCTGGTAAAGAATCTGACTTTAGTTCAGGGTTTACATTTATAAATGATAAACAACACCTGTTAGAAAAATCTTAAGCAAATTGTGGATGCTGGTTTTATCCATATTCCTTCTGCTCTTGCCTCTCACAAATTTATCAATTGGAGAATCTTGCAAAGTCACGTTATTTATTCTTTGACAAGTTTAGCAACAACCAACATGTTTTAAAATGCACATATCATTCATATCCTTTTTAGCAATTAAAAATATTTTCTTGTGTACTTGGAGTGCAGGAAATTTGAATTTAGTGCTACATACATACTTTTATATTTTGTTTGGGTCATACTTTTCAACGCATTCAGTTTTCTCTATTTTCTATGACATTTTATGAACTATTACATAACATTATTTGCGATGGATGTTCTAAATAAGGTCTAAACCAATAACAATTGTGGTGGTCTTCATTCTCCTCTGGCTCTGGGTCAGACTCTGGCTCCAACATGTAAGGCTGGATGCACAAGTCTTCCCTTGTTGACATATTTTAAGTCATTGGTAAATAAGAAGTGTCTGCGCCACTATATAAGCGTAAACCTCTCGATCAAACTCGAGGGGTCTGCTCTGGAAGCTGGAGGGGGGCGGGGTGGGAAGTGCCTTATTTAGATTTAAAGAGACAGCCTCAAAACGAGTTGATCTGAGTTGGACCTTAAAAAAGGGGGGCTTGTGGAGTTACAATAAGGAAGGATTCCAAACAGTGCATTTCAGTTCCACTTTATATGGAGCGCAACTGAATGATTTAAATGTGAAGAAAGTGTTTGGGATGATTTTTGAACTGTAAATTTTGGGGTGTGGAACAAATGCATGATGATTAAAACATAGGAATGGGTTTTGAATCATCTATGCACATGTGGGACAAGTTCCAACTGCAATCATCATGGAGCACAAGAGTGCACTTCAGCCAAAGGCATTATGACTCTGCACATGTGGTCCTTGTTCCCAACCCGTGCGTGTGTGTGTGTGTAGGGAGTGTGTTTGGAAGTCTTTAATGTCATGGTAGGCAGAGGGTGTCAATCATAGGTGTAAGTTACAGCCATGTGTCACTGCTTGTGTTGAAACTGTCCAAAAATGACACAGAAGAGCCTCTGAGTCAGTTGTTGGTGTGAAGGCACCTAACACGGTGTAAGCATGCTGCATATGCATGCATGTTGAGGTGGTGCTGGTGGTTTGTAGGCAGGACGCACATTCATTTAACAAAATGAATAGCTCTTGGACTAAATTAAATTTCAGCTGGAATTAAATGATTGGAAGTAGTCTCCGTGTGTGCTACAGAGCGCTGTGGGAGGGCAATATGGCTAAAAGGCTTTTAGAGGATTAATTTAATGTTTTTTTTTCCCCCTTCTTCTTCTTCCTCCATCTCTCCTGTACATTTTTTTTTATTTCTTTGTTCCCCATTCAGGTGCTCATAAACCACAGCATTCCTTTTTGCGCTGACATTTACTAGCTCAAAAATGGCATAGAGCCAGCCAACAGGGTGCTGCATGCACGGAGGTGGGCTGGGTGTTGTGCCTATGTTGTCTATCTGGGAGAGACGCTTTGAAAGGGAGAAACACACTTGCTGTTGTTTTGTTTTGGCAGAGCTAAAAGTGGGTGACATGCTGTGGAAGCTGTCAGGGTGGAAAGAAGAATATAACAGGTTTGCAGCAGCAGTTATGGAATGTGTCCATCAAAACCCCGTTTTCACTGAAAAGTATACATGTCAAACACACACCTCGTCTCTTACTGTAAATCAACTGGGAAAGCAACAGAATTTTATACAAACACAGCTGCACTTTGCCAGAAATATTCCAACTCTCTATCAGTTTTTAGTGCAAATCACCTACACGGGTTAGAAAATTTGAAGCATTATGCCATGAAATTTTGCCATGAAACGGTTTTATGTTCTGAGTTCTTTCATGCCGTTCCTCACAACTCTACACAAACAATCCCACCTCTGACCCATTAGTCAATCAATCAAGCAAACAATCCAGCCCCTCAGTACACTAATCAATTAATCAAGCATCCAATCATAAATGGTTATGCAGAGGCTGACGATGCTTACACACAAACATCCTCTCACTTTAAATTAGCAGGCGAGAGACTGACAGTGAAAAGATGAATGAATTCTAGTTTACTGGGGCTTGTTTTGATGACCCATGTTCAGTTAAATTATTGCAGTAATGATGCCGTGACAGTGATGAATCACTCCTGTTCCTATTTCATTAGTGGTGTCAAAACGTACCCACTGAAAATAGCCGCACAGTGATTATACTGACCTTTGACAAGATTTACAAATATGAGACTTCAGTTGTTTTTACTGTATGAAGAAAGTCAATTTGGCTAATTGTGTCAATTCAGAAGAGATAAGCAGACTCCTGACAAAACAAAAGTTGTCAAAATAATATATATGAATAGTTAAAAACATTCTTGCAGAAATTTGACCCTACCAGTACCGAATAAAGTAAAGTCACGTGTCAAGAAAAAAAAATACAAAAAGTTTAAATTCAAAAGGATTCAAACTATTTGCTTGAATTAAGAAACCTGTTGCTGGTTGGTCTGTGAAGCTGTTTGTCCGTGCTACAGCATGAGGTGATCAGAGCATGTGTCAATAACAACATGGGGCATCTTCTGAAATGTTTGTCCCAGCATTCATATGAGCTTCACCTCACGTGACTCATACCGTCATCATATTTTCATACCGTCATACGGCTCAAAATACCTTCATACCGCACCTGTCAAGCCTAGGCCAGAACAAAGGAAAGTGATCATTTGTTTTCTATTATTTATGAAAACACAAAAACTACAACAGAGTATTAGGGCCAGACAACAAGTATTTTATTATGAGAATAAAGTCATACTGTTACTAGAAAAAAAGTCACATGTGAATAAAGTCATAATATTATGAGAATAAAGTCCTTATTGTGAGAACTCCTACACAAAACAGTATTACGACTGTGTTAAAATGAGGAATGTTGACCATATTTTGGTATCAGTTTTACAAATCAGTAAATACTTAACACATCAAAATCAAATTATTATCAATAGCAGGACTTTGAAACGATTGTGTAAATGACTATATCTATTTTAAATATGTTATTTTTGTATTTTTGACTAAACTCTCATTATATTATGACTTTATTCTTGTACATTCTTTAATATTTTGTTGTTCCAAACAAAAATCCATAAACATAAAATATAGATGTTAAAACACACTTTAACACAGAAACCAAAGACAATAACGTATAGCAGTAATGGGTGCGTGCACAATAGGGTAACCTCTAAAAGATTTAAAATGCATCCCACTGCGTTATTTAAATATATATATATATTAGAAATTATAAAAATGTTTTTCTCTCTAGTGTAATTCACAAAACTTCATTTTTCTCGTGTGTTCTTAGCAGCATATTCAAAATTCTTTGAAGCAGTTTTGTTCTTTAAAACTACCAGTTTTGTCATTTTACATTAGTTCTTCTGGGACAAACAGACACTCTGTCTGAGAAAGTGACTGTTATTGTAGACACTTTGAAAAGTTTGGTTATTGTTCTATGATTACTTCACCAATGAGGGGGGTGAGGGGTAATCAAAGATAATTGCAGCAAATTATTGTGATGTTTTAATTGTGCACCTGCATTTGATAGTTTTGTGTGGCTTTACATAGTGAAGCTAAATGTTTATTTCTTTGTGTGCGTGGGCTGGGTCTACATGAGTGATGTATTTGTTGATGTTTTTTTTAACCTCTGCCTCCCAAAATTTCTTTCAGAATTGTTTTGAAAAAACAACAAAGAAATACAGAGTTGCCAGAGTTTTACAAACTTAGTTCAATAATAATTAAAATGCAGCTAAATTTAAGTTTAAAATAATTTAAACATATGTATCATTTTTGCTTTTCATTTATATAAAAACCTTGATATAGTTTTTATAGTCCAGTCACTTTTATTTAGTCTTGAGCTGAACAATATAAACTAAGTTCACCCATTGAGTGTACAGAATCATTCGGTGACACATGCATGGACGTCATTCAATGCTGTTTTTAACCACAAAGCTGCAGTGAAAAGTTTTATGGGTTAAAGCTCTCAACAACAAAAACATAATAATACTGGTGTTTTTCACTGTAAAATAGTCTGTGAAACAAGGCTTTGAGTCATGTTGTAATACAATCAGAGGTACAAATGCTCACACAAATCTAAGAAGTTTAATAAACAACTATGACTAGAAATAATGGAACTCTGGGTCAAATTGACCTGTACAAAGCTTCCTGTGTGTGTGTATTTTAGTCAAAAGCAAGCAAGGTAATACAGTATATCTAAATGACATACAAGAAATAAAAAAAGGTCTCAATCTGTGTGTGTGATTTTGGGTTTGTCTATTTGCTGTCCAAGAACAACTGTATTTCAACAAATCCCTAAAACTGGCTGTCACCTGGGTCTGGTCACCTGATCGATGGTTAGGCACCAATCTTTGTAAAAGAAGGAGCCACAATGTTCTATAACTGATAACTATTTTTTGCCAGATATATAAATAATTAATCTATATATATATATATTAGGGGTGCAACGATACAGAAAATTCACGGTTCGGTTCGGTTCGATACTTTAGTCTCAAGGTTTGATATATTTTTAATACAAAAAAGAGATATTTCCATGCCCCTTTTAACTTGCAATTTATTGAAAATAATAAAAAACATTTGTTTAACCTCAAAAGTCCAGTTTTTAAATTAAATATTGGTAAAACATCAAGTTTCTCAGTGGACCTGCGCTCCATAAAGCAGCCTAGGTGGAGTAGTTGGACACAGATCAACTGATCCTTCAACACAGAGCATCTTAAAAAGACAAGTTTATACAATACATTTAAAAAATCTGTATTGTTCGATACA
>JAUBOC010000103.1:7435504-7449435 GCA_032275365.1 Anablepsoides cearensis | reverse complement strand
CCTGCCCGCCTTCACATGGGATCTTATGAATGACCCGGGGAGGATTAAAGCCGGACTGGTCTGTGCGGCAATAGTGCAGATTTGACTTATGAAAGGGGCTTTTGTCTGTGGCCCTGAGACTAATCAAAACAAAATGGCTTCTAACTCCTACGTGTCCTTACCGAACAGGTATGCAAGATGGTAAATGTTAAATTATCGTACCAACAGCTCAAAATGATCGTATATTGAGGAAAATTATCGTACACAACACAATAGCTTTCTAGAGTGGTTCTGAATCACAAATACATCCCGCTACAACTCAAAGATGCACTGTATTCAAAAGACTGCATGTTCTTTTGTTTACAATGAAGTTAAAAAATAACAATAATGTATCGTGTATGTACAACAGTTTTCCTGGTAAAATAAGGATACACTCACTTCTCTGCGCTCCTGAACAGACACAGTCATAAAGCTACTGAGACAGACAAAAAGGTCAGTGGTGGCAGAGCTTCAAGGCAGCCACACAGAACCATCACACTTCTGCACCTCGAGCGATCCCACAACTTCATTAGCACTGTTAAAGACATTTAACCTAAATTTATATGTGCAAACACAAATCAGGGTTTGCACATCTACTTTTAAATTAAAGTAAATCTTCTTTAATTTCATTTGACAAGACCATTACACATGGTTTCATTTTGCTTATTAAAATAACTTGGACCATACACATTCCGGGAATTTTAATTGGTTGAGATAGACTGGAACAGTCACAGACCAGCAGTGTTCAACATTATATAGTATGAATGAAGATCTGTTATGATCAGCCTTTGGTTTGCAGCCTGTTTACAATGACAATCTTATCTGGGCTAAATATTTGATAGAACAAAGAACTTTCCACGCCCATTTTACCCCAATCCCCCATCTTTCTCACCCTGACTCTCTTCCAAACTCCTCAACTCTTAAAAGCTAAAGAGTTCAATTCATCTCTTTATCTGTAAAATACACCAGGAGCCACGAAAAATATGGTTTTGAGTGCTGTTTAAACATCATTTTCCTCTTTCTTTTAGTCAGAACTGACTGCAGCTTCCAGTGAAAAGTCCCTGTGAGTATTAAGGTTCATGTAGGAAGTTATTCCCAGAGCAGTGCAGCAAAAGTAACCCTCAGTGGCTCTATAAACATGAGGCACAAAGGCTAAATGCCTGTTCCTGCCAAGGGAACAAGAAAGCAGAGCAGACAATGGACAGAAGAAAGCAGTTTGCTTCAATTCTTTCATTGAAGTTCCTGGAAGACAACAAAACATGGTTTATAACTGAGTCTAGATACGCTCTCTCCCTCAGCATATTTTTTATAGCCCTGGCATCTTTTGGATTCATCATTATTAGGCTTGGCAATAATGCAGGTTTTTGTCATGATTTGAGGTGAAAAGTGGGCCAAAATAATCAAACAGGAAGCCAAAAAAAAACTGTCCAGTAAGGCTTTCCAGAGGGCGTCTAAACAGGCAAGAAAAGAAGTACATAAAAGCAGGAAAAGGTCAACAGGACCAACTGAGAGAGTTTGGAGAGTTTTGGCTTGCTGAGCCCATGAAACCTAAGCTATGTTTACATGCTCAAAATTCTTTGATGGGATTGAAACGTGTTCACATGAAATAATCCAAATGTATCGTGTTATATGGGCACAAAACTAATATGACCGTGACATGTTTACATGCCGCAGGTTTTATTCAGAATAGAAGTACTAACATGCTCACAGTTGTAAACCTTCCTTAAAAAACACAGAAGTTCTACTTTCTTCATGAACATAAACAAACGTTAAAATAACCAACATAAACAAATGCTAAAATATTTCCATGCTCCTACACTTTTTACTATGAAGGCATTAGAAACTTTGAAAGAGCTCAAAATTATTATTTTACAGAACTAGCAATCCACAACTATTTTTTACTCAAAAGTCCGACATGTGCCTATCTGTGAATGGAAAATATCAGAATTAACATTCCACTAGTTGGCACCACCAGTATGTCTTATGGTTTCACTGGAATGTTTTCTGGTGAACGGAGACAGATTTTTGCTTTATGATTAGCTTTGAGCTCTTTTGAACTTGTGGACCTAAAAAATTGACTAGTGCTTTGGAAATTGTGCAACTAAATTTTGAATTTGCGCTGCCCACCACTGCCTTTAGTACATTTTTTTCTATAATATGCAAACTGTGGACCTCCTCCTGGGAGAGCATTTCAGTTGGATCTTTGGTTTGGTCATATCCTGCTCGGGATTTCAGGTGGTTGGTAGATAAGCCAAATTGTAGGATAACATTGAGGATGAAGAAAAGTAGTGAGAATAAATTGCAAAAAAACAAGTTAAATTGAACATGAGCTACATTGTTTAAAATGCAGCGAAGAAAACAATAAGAACTTGACTGACTGCAGCTGAAAAATAATATTTTAATACTCAGAACTAAAACCTTTATAACTTTTTTACCATCATTAACAATACTTATTCAAATCACTGGTTTTAAGCAAAGCTGTGATATTTATTTAACTGATAAGAATAATAATGTCTCGATCCATGATTTTTTTATAGCTTTATATGTTAGAATGACTTGTAAAAGATGCATATTTAAACATTTCACAGTCAGAACTGCCTGTGCTGTCCTGCACTAATGATTTAGTCATCCACACCAACTCCTTCTCTGCTCATCCCACTGTTTGCCAGCTATTTTCATCACTACCTCGCTGATGCAAGAGCGCAGCATCTGTCTCATCAGACATTACCATCACAAGTATCACATGAATCAAAATTGATGCAGTCAAATCTTTTGCTTTGATTCATTATTTCTAGCCTGAAGTCAAACTCGCATTACTTAAGATGATTTATGTATGTTAGATATTGGGGGAAAAAAATATTAACTTAAATAGGCTGATGTTGAAGCAAAACGTAGGAAGATCGGGCAACCAGATTCCCCCATTTTAGTTTGCAGACTCATATTTTTAAACATTTTTTAAAGTTATTAACATTTAGGTAGTTCCTCAAATAGAAAATAGTAATGTTTACTCTGTTTTATATATGATTCTTGAAAATATTTTAGAACTAAATGGTTTTGCATTCAAAAATGAAGCAAAACAAAAAGGTCAACGATTTGAACAAAAGAAAATAATAGCAAGTTATTTGTAACAAAAGGTAAATCTCTATATTACTGACAGTTATGTAGAATAATTATATTTATTTACATTATATACAGTTCTGTCAAAATTATGAGACAACATATAATAATATACTGTGGTGGGATAAAAGTGGAAAATAGTTGCATTTTACCTGTTCTCATGTAGCACTAAAGAGTAATTCTTTGACACTGAACAACTGGATAAAACAATCTTTTTGTTTCCTTTTTTTATCAATCTTGCCATTTTTTTCTGCTTGCGTCTCGCCCGTTTCTTCCTCCCTGCTTCTCCGACCTTCCAACCATGAAGAAACTTGGACAGCGAACCTCCTCTCAGCCTCACTAGAAGCCATCTGACACGCTCCATTACATTGTGCTTGTTCCAATTAAAGCTGACACCATTTCCTGTCAGGAGAATAGTGACACCCTGCAGAAACGCAACCCACCTCTGCTGCACCCACTGCCCAGGGGGGTTTCAATGTTCCTGGATATATATTATGTTGTTACAAGAGGATCTATGCTGTCAGACGGACGACCAAACGCTAGGCATCAAAAGCTTCAACTAAAGAAAAATGTTTGCATCGCAAGTTTCCCTTCGAGCCTTCGCTGCTGGAAAAGTATTTATTTAAATGCAAGTTGCTTGTTTTAGAATTTCATCTTGGGTGGTTTCAGCTGAAAATGATGTTTTATGTTGAACTGAAACAAATGAACAAAACAAAAATAGAGGGTTTAACTGAAAAATTGTAATCATTTTTAATTTTTAGTTCTACTCTGAGGTGAATGTTAGTCCCCCTGTTAGTTTCTCGCATTAAGCTAATGCACAGTTAAAATTTGCGTGGAAAATGCAGAATTTTCTAAAGTTTGTCCCGATGGGCCGATGTTACACATCTTAAAAGTTGTTGCTTAGTATGAATGATGTGTGTGCTATGTTAGAATGTTAATTTTCTGTAAATCCTGTCAGCTGCTGCTTTAGTTTCAAAAAAGACAATAATGGTGAGATCTATAAGCATCCTCTTATTTTTTTTCATTCATAGATGCACAAATTTTCTATTGGGTTACATTATGGAGCAAGAGGCAGATTACACTCCTCATAGAGCCAGCACTAGAACTCATAAAAAAAAAAATCATGCACACTCACCTGAAGTCACATTCCAGTGCTTGAATGATCTAAAGTGGATGTTTTTTGGAATGTGGAGGAAAGCTGAAATACCTAAGAAAGGAAAAAAAAAATCAGTCAAGATTCCAACTTTTAAAAGTAACTTTTGCATCCATCCACATATCATCACACAACCACCTCTGTACTTCAGAGTTTGGTTTTATTTACAGTTGTAGTCAAATTCAGATCCTTCTGAAAATTATTTAGCACATGATGTAAACATGCAGAGAGTAGGTTCTAAATCAAAATAAATAATGTGTTCAAAGTAAAACAGGTTTTATTGGTAGCGAACGTTTGAGTTTACACTTTAAACGTGCAACATTATCAGTATCAAGATGTAAACTTCAGCTGTATTTTATTATCCTTTTTTTAGTAAACAACTTAAAGAAAAATTGTTTCAATGATGACTTTTACCATAATTTGTTTTTGCTGGAATTTCAGTGAACGTCTCATCAGGCAGAGCGATGTTAATGTACAGATTCGGAGGACAGTAGAGCCCCCGTGAAAACTATCTGTTGGGAACCTAGAGCAATGAGGCTGAGAGAAAGTTAATCAGAAGGCCCCCTTTTTGATGAAATGACCCCGAGTAAAGTTGTGGAGAAGCTGAATATGTTTCCTCCGCAGCGGGCTGCAGTCTATCAACCACCTAGAACCAATCTGAGGCTTATGACGGTAGCAGGGGAGACGATATATTAGGCCTCCTTCCAGTGGGTAATGAATGGAACTAATAGGAATAGGCAATCCCAGTCCACACTGCTAATATATGTAGAATAATACTAGAGACAGTGTCTGGCTTTTGCACTTGGAACTTCATGAGATGTAGGCTTCATGTTCTATGTTTCTGAAAAGGCCATGATGCATATTTTCTGCATTGATTGATACTCTGTAGTCGTGCAAACGTTTGACTGTTGTTCACCTCACTGAGATGTTTTAACAAATCCTGTTTGAATGGCAAAACATTTGGTACATTTTATCCAAAGGGAACTCTGAGTGAATGTTTTTTTTTTTTACTCGGAGTGAATGGTTATTGTTAAAAGTATGACATTTAAGTAGATAAACTGGTGTAACAATACATCAATCCACATCAATATTTCAATCTATATTGTCGTCAGATGTGGATCGATATCATATGCCAGGGCTATTCAGCTAAATCACTCCGTGGGCCACAGTTACTGCAGGTCAATAGTTCAGGGGCCAAACATCCAGCAGTTATTTCATTATGTGAATAAACAAAGTATTACAAAGATCTGTTACCTTTGAAATAGTTTATTTTGCTGCATTTAATCATGAATACAACATACAGAACCTTATGTAATAAAAGTAGTAATAATAAAACAATAAAAACAAAAATAACACATTATGCCTCTTATTTAACACAAATATTATTTTGACATCTGTGTCTTGCCAACTTTTTAAACCAATTTTATTTTCACTTTCATTTATCTTCAACTGCGTCTAGTTTTGACAGTCTTGAGTGTGCATAGAAATGTTTTTTTACCAGCTTCTAGCCAAGATTCTAAAATTTCTGTACATATCAAACATGTCTATGTTTAACTAAAAGAACTTAGAGTAATTAAAGTAGAAAACCCAGGGTTTGCGCTTAAGAGATGAATGAACCAATTGGGGGGCCGAACTTTGGTCACTCTCGGGCCGGATATGGCCCATGGGCCGCCAGTTGAATAGCCGTGTCACATGCCCGTCTCTAACACAATCATGATTTCAAAACCATATCATGACAGACTTGATTTGAGAAACATCATATTGTCATCCAAACAAATCAATATAATATGAGATAAAGCTGGTGACTTATACCCCAAGTTTATCCTAGGGGCCATAGAACACAATCATTTAAGATCCACATTGCATATATGACGATATGGATCTATGTTTTCATTTTGCCTTGATGTAGTTAAATCATTTTATTGACATATTGATGATGTATTGTTACACCTCTAGGATAAACATGTCCCTTTTGAAATTTATTGACTTAATTTATTGGTACTGCTAAAAAGCATATTACATTGTTTGTCTGCATAAACAATTGTCTAAAAAGAAACAATTTTTTTTTCTAGAAGAATAGAATTAGATTTATCACTTTCTGCATATCAAATATCTCTTATAGAAAACTGCTGGATACTAAGATTGTAATAAATTTCTGACTTAATCTTAATTGTTATTAGTTAATAAAGTTTTAATCAGATAAAAAGTAAATGTACATTTATGTAAGGCTGTATATTGCAGTTGACTGTATTCATTTTTTGGTAAGAGCTAACAGAAGATTAATTTGACTAATCTCAGCACTACTGAAAGAAGTTGTTACTTCTGAACGTAGATAATTTAATTGAGGCAACCAAATGGATTTCAGGCCATCTAGTGTTAATTATCCATGTTGGTTCCACATTTAAAAAATGTTCCCTCTCATCTTCATTACATTTAAACTGCATTATGTTGGGCGGTATCAGTCTGCTGGCGCTGCCATGTGCTGAGCAGTTTAATCCAAAATGTTCCACGGTAACATGAGTTCATGCTGCCTGGAAATGGAGTTTGGATCTTTTTCTTCATTTATCAGTAATTTTATCTCTTTTTTTTCACTTCATTTGATGTGGACGCTATTATTTAATTTGCTGACCACCACCTTTAACTTATAAAACTTTTAGTCCGGCAGGGAACAAATCACATCACTATACAGTTTAGTGGAGCTTCTGATGCAGAACTGGTTCAGTCGTTTCATCAAACGTCCACTGTTTCATTCTTCACGGATTTTATTTTAGATGTCATGTTCTGTGATTTTTAGTAGTTTTTTTTTTCAACTATTCAATGAACATTTTGCTAATTCAAAATCCTGCTGATGAATTTAAAATATCAGTGGAAACCTTATTTTATAATTAATTAAATTAAATTAATTACAACTTAGATCAAACAGGAAATGTGTTCTTTTTGTGGACGTGGTTATTTTTCAGACTAATGGAACAGGTTTGTTTGTAAAAAAAAAAAAATAGTTGTTGAGTTCATTTAGTGTCAGGATTTGTGTCTTTTGGGATGTTTTTCATAATTTTTGTGTTCGCTGTCTTTTAATGTATCTCCTTTTGTTGTTGTTTTTCTGTGCATTTTTTTTCCAGTGTCCCTTATGACTTCAGTCAGTTTCTACTCCTGCCTCGCCCGCTTACACCTGTTCCCCATTCCTATTAGTCCCAGCTGCAGCCAGTTACTTTTTTAGTCCAAGCTATTTTATGCCCTCAGTTTGTGCTCCTGTTTAGTCTGGAAGTATATTTCCATTTTTATTTCATTATTTATAGTTTATGCTTGTGATTTATTACTTATAAAGATTTTATTCATTTTATTGCTAATTTGGCTTGTTTTATTTTTAAGAAAATTTGCACTATATCAGTAACATTTGCAGCATAAACCTTTAGATTTATTAAACATATTACAAAATAATTTAGCCTTTTAAAGCAGTTATTTTTACTTATTCTATGAGTTGTGTTTATTTACTTATACAGACTGATCTTATTTGAATGCAGTGCTACAATGATGCACTTTTCTAACTCTTGCTGAAGTGGAAGAGCAGAGCTGTTTTTGCATCTGAACCCCAGATGCACAGACGGCAGGAAAAAAAACAAAAAAAATGATTTCAGTGACACCTCCCAAACAAAATCTCATCAGTGCAGAAAGCAGCTTTTTACAACCGCTGCAAATGGAAAGCTTTTATGAAATTTGCTTGATGACGGTCGTAAACGTTTGAACATAAAAGCTATCAGAAGGTGTGGGCTTAGTGTTGGTTCAACTGATATGATTTTGTTGCTTTTCGTGATTTTTTTTTTTTAGTTTGTACCAAAATAAAGTTATATAATGAAATGTTATGGCATAACCGTTCATCCCCAGGTTTCATATCAAAATAAATGAAAAAAATAATGTTTTTATTGTTTTATGTGTATGATAAATGTCAGTTGTAGATGCATCTTCTTCCAAGAGCAGAAAACAAATATTTAGAAAAGCTCAGCTCGTCAGCAAAGCCCAGACAGTTTCCTTCAGGCCAAGGACAGAGTTCTGAATAATGCATGGCTGCAGCTTCCATTAGGACCACCTTTAATTGCATTTTTTTCCAGTGTTTTTTTTTTTTTTTTTTTTTGAGTAGAGATGTGAGACAGTGTAACAACTATTCACAAAAACCCTTTTAAAATGACCACAAGGTAAAACGATAAGAAAAAAAAATATCACTATTACTGGTCATTGCACGTTTCTGTTTGTGTTTGATAGCTTTATCTTAAAACCAACTTTTGAAATTTACTTTCATTACCATAACTTATTATATTTGCATTAAGGAAAAAAATAGAATACATTAAATTAAAAGGCCTAAAGAAACTAAATGTTTCACAGCCATGGCAATTGTTTGTTGCACAACTGGAAGCCTTTAAGTGGTAATTCGTGCACTGACAAGAATGAATCCTTGCATTAAATTCATCGTTATGCTGAACCTTAGTTCCTTAACTGTCCTGATGTCATGGATTTTATTCTGTTTTGGCTAAACAGCATATTTTACTTACCATCTACTACTTCATCTGAGCATTACAGTTTAGAGTTTTTCTCCTTGGACTCCACAGTCTTTTGTTTTTCTTATCCAGGCTGAGTTTATTCAGTCGTGGTGATCAGTGTTGCCAGGCGGGAAATGTTGAAGCACCATACCAGCAGCTTATATTATTGTATCTTGAGGAACATTATTATACACACCCAATTTGAATTCAAGGGTGGTTCGGAACTACAAATACCTCCTGCCACACCTCACAAGTGCTTTGTAACAGACAAACCGCTTGTTCTTTGGTTTATAATAAAGTTACAAAAAAAAACACTGTGTTGACTCTTCAGTAAGGAAAGTTACAGAGGAGCATTGCATTCACCAGAGGAAAAGAAAACGACTTTTGATCTCATGATTACAAGAGCTGGATCTCATAATCATGAGAGGAGGGAGCTCGGCTGCAGACTGAGCTCCAGGGAGGACCTAGGTTCAGTAGGCGGAGCTTTGTACAAGCAAGTGTTTGGGCAGCTCCACATGGCTACCACAGGAGATTCAAGGATTTCTTAAACATGCATGATTGAGTCAAAGCAACACTCTGGGTATATTTTGGATGAGGGAATGACATTATAACATGATATAATGCTTAAAGCCAATTTTGCATTTTTGTATATTTTACTGTTACAGTTGTTCTACCCTAGTTTTAATTCAGACATAGAGCCATAAAAATATTTACATTAACCATGAATCAGTCAGCAGCAGCTTCGAACTAACACTTATTTCGGTAGAACAGAGTCACTGCCAAATGTCGAATTAAATCTCTCATAGTGTCCTTGATGCAATGTTTTATTTTCTTCACACTTACTTCCTGTTTACACACCCAGGCTCCCGTGTCACCACCTTTTCTAGGTGTTTTTTGTTTTTTTGTGGTAAACAGTAGATGAGGAAAAACTAGTCAACAAGGCTGACAAAGGCTCTGCACCCTTTTGTTGTGACAAAAAATATATATTTTTTCTGTAAAGAATTAGTGCTGAAGAATTTCTAGTCAAATGGGACGTTAAGGTTAAGAAATATGTGTCAACAAATACTTCAAGTTACTCTTCTTTAAAATAAAAAAAAATCATATTTTTGTGGTTTAATATTTGGTCATAAATTACCCAGTAGTCAAGAGTCAGATGCTTGTAAAACTTTGAATAAAGTTAATAAAACAGTTCAATTACGTATGTCCAGTTGTATTTGCATGGTACAAATCCCTTTACAAAGAAGATTTACATATTTGTGTTTAAATAAGTACAGTGCATTATAATCCAATTGCAATTCATACAAAATCTTCAAGATTGCAGCCAACATCAACTCAGATTCTAGTTCTGATTTATAAATTAAGTTAATAAAGTCAGTTTAACCTATTAGGTATAGTCCAGTTCAATCCTATTTAATACAGTTAAACTTCACATTCAGTGTGTTTGTGCTTTAAAAAAAGAAAAACAGAACAAATATTAGTTTGTATTTAAATCTCTGACCATAATTTATTTGTCCATGTTTTCCTGCAGAGGCACACATTCTGCATCATTAGAAGAAGCTGAAGGTCGACTTTGACATCTTCAAGTGATATTTTCTTTTCCCCACAACAAAAACACACAGCTGCTATCATCAAAAGATTTGACGCTGTTTTCATCAAAGAGTCAACTCGGGTTCCTGTGAAAATTTTGATTGTAGCACATTTTTGTTTGATGTTATCAGGAAGTATACAGTACCTACCTTTGCATGTACTATATATATATATATATAATCTGCTGTCTCCTGACATTGTCCCTGTTCACGTTCTGCAGATTTCTGTTTGTTTCCACAACCAGATAACAGGAAGCTGGTCCTGACAGGATGTCACCATGTTGTTGTTAACGTTGCCTTGCACTACAATAAAGCAATACCTTGCTCTCTGCTCACCAGCTACTTCTAGTGAAGAGACAAGAAAACAAAACTCAGCCCTCGGAGAAGTTTGTGTTCTAAGACTCTCTGACTTGACTTTCACCTATTTGTTAACACAGACCAAGAAAGCATGTTATTCATTATGCTTAAGTTAATTTGTCTCCTACAATCGGGTTTTGTTAAGAATTGGGTGATTGGAAAGATAATCAATAGAACACCCATTAAAGACCAGCTGATACACAAGTTGTTTACCCAGTTTGTCTGTGAATTGGAAGAGATGTGCCTTACTGCTTTCTCATCAAATTTAATGAAGGTGTGACTGACATTTGTAAGTACAACCCCACCTCCAACGAAGTCGGGATGTTGTGCAAAACATAAATAAAAACTGAACACGATGATTTGCAAATTCATTTAAACTTTTTTTCAATTGAATACATGACAAAGACTTGACGACTGTAGATGATGAAATCTCTAAATTCCTTATACATTTAGAAGCGTTCTTAAACTGCAAGACTATTTGCTCACGCAGTTGTTGTGAAACTCGCCCCATCCTTGCTTGTGAATGACTGAGCCTTTCGGGGATGCTCCCTTTATACCCAGTCATGACACTCACTTGTTTCTAATTAATCTGTTCACCTGCGGAATACTCCAAACAAGTGTTTTTTTCCCAGTGTTTTCCCAGTGTTTTGGTGCCCCTGTCCAAGCTTTTTTTTGTTTTGTTTTTTGGAACCTAATGCAGGCATCAAATTTAAAATGTGTGAATATTTGCAAAAAAAACAATAAAATGTATCTGTTTGAACGTTAAATATCTTGTCTTTACAGTGTACTCAGTTGAATATAGATAAAAAAGGAGTTGCAAGTCATTTTATTGTTTTTATTTATGTGTTATTATTTATGTTTTATGCAACATCCCAATCTCATTGGGCCCCATAGTGGCAGCAGTGCATACCAGAGCACAACCAGGACTTCCAAGACAGAATTATATTGAGGAACAGATCTGAGGAATGGAGAAATAACTCAAATGAGCACATCATCTGTTCATGGAAGAAGTTTAGAGTCACAAGGACTCTTTTGTTTCAGTAGAAGGGTCTTGGTCGGGGAGGTGACCAAAACCCTGATGGTCCCTCAGATATCCAGTCTGGGTCAGGGGAAATGTTCAGGGTAACCATTTCTGCAGCACTTGAACAATCAGGCCTGCATGGCCTTGATTAAGTGTCTGTTTCCAAAGGAACAGACACAATAATAATTTGATGTTTCAACTCCACTGAACACTGACAAAAGCCTGATAATTTGTCTTCAAATGCGCCAAATCTTCAAGCTGTGTTTTTGTTCAGAAGTGCACTACATGAAAAAAGGCAGGGGGGGGCTAAATGTTACTTAAAAGCACAGTCAGGGATATAAATGCTGTTCCAAGGGATGTGCATTCTTCAGCAATGCATCAGTGTATATATTTGAGAAAATATTCGCAGTCATCTTTTCTGCTGATGCGACTGCTGAGCAAACTGTCACTTGACATCTGAAATTGAGAACAGTAATAGCGGGAATCAGCATAACGCAAACACTTACGAGGAAAATAATGATCCAAACAGTAAAGAGAGTTCCCCACCGAGAGGAGAATTACAACTTATTATCACAAGTATGCACTGATCGAGCTCTTGCTTTCCAATATCCCTGCTCTCACCTCACAACGGGAGAAACACTTGGAATGTGAGTCGGCTCCAGCAGTGTTCTCTTTATTTAGCCAGCAGCAATTATGTTTGAGTTACAAGAGATTCAACAGTTTATTGAGTTTTCCAATCTTCTCATTAAATGTGACACAGGGACGAGTGGCAAAGCGGAGCTAAAAATCAATGAAGATGAAAAGATGAGCAGAAAAAGAGGACCGATTTGGAGTCGTGTCTTTTTTTTTTTTAACGTTCACACAAAATGCACAATAATAAATTGCATATACAATATAAAAAAGTCTTCAAATACACGTAAGAGAACAAAATATCTTGCCTTCTGTGTAAATTATTTTGTTAAAATCTTGCATTTGAAAAAAAATCTACTCTGGCTTGCCGTATTTTAGCAGCAGTTATTCTCAGCTTGACATTGCCCAGTCACTGTGACCAGCAGAAAACAATGTTTCCTGTTTTGTTTTTTGTTTTCACAATCATCCCTGAGAGTGTGTGAAAGCCCTGCTGGCTAAAAGTGTTGTGGTGATGTACTGCTAAGGCTGATTATTCACAGTCACACTTCATGGCTCCCCTCACTAAGTGAGAGTGATCACACATCAATACCACATCTCCCAGGTTGTCAATATGCTCCTCTTCTCCAACATTTTGCAACTCAGGTAAAATCGGTATTAAAATATACATATACATATATATATATAGTTTTGTTTCAACACAAAGATTAAGGCATGGTTGTGAAAAGACACTGAAATGTACAATCTCATTTCTGTTTACAAGTGTACAAGAAATGTGCACATCTCCCATCACAGTAAAGAGCAGTGGTGGCAGCTGGTAGAACTTGCCAAAACAACAAACTTGTCTGAAGGAAGTTAAGACAAAACTTTTATAAGATAAAAATAACTTTTTTTGTGTGTGTTATGTGAGAATGTTCTACTTTTTGTTAAATATACAGAATGTACTGCCCATCTGTGGCACTATTTTAACATGTCAACTTGTATATTTAGACATTATTGTAAAGAGAAGGTGGTAAATTCTGCACAGCTTTTTAATGCCTATGCATTTCTTAAAGTAATAAAACTTGTGTTTGGTAGATTATTTCTGTGTTGTAACAATGCTTTTTGGCAATAAATTTATACCTTTTGTTAATTTCCCTTTTAAGTTGTGCCACATTTGTAAGGAACACGCTTTTCTGGATTGAGCAGCTGAGCATTTGGCTTGCACACAAGAAACAAAATTGCCACATTTTCTTTATGATTGCCAAATCCCTTATTTTGTTGTTGGTATTTATGGGACATTATAAGTCATTATTACTGAGCTATCTAACTAAATTGCTCAGTTAGTCAACAGTTCAAAGGCGGGGTAAGTACTATTGTCTTTCACCATTTAAATTAGTTTATTTTGCTGCATTTAACCATAAATTTCAAGATAACATTTATATAAGAAGCTATTTTCATATTAAGTAAAATAATAATAATAATAATAATAATAATAATAATAATAATAATAATAATAATAATAATAATAATAATAATAA
>JAUBOC010000103.1:7392319-7405062 GCA_032275365.1 Anablepsoides cearensis | reverse complement strand
GAAGCAGTAGAGACCCAAAAGTAAGTTTAAAAACATGAAAAAAGTGAATTTTGCATAATAGGTGCCCTTTAAAAGATGAAAATGTTGGTAAAATAATTCATGGTTACATAATCTTTTTTTTCTGACGTGTCTTTTCTGTAATCAACAAAAATGTTGAAAGCCTCTCTGAATTTTCATTTTAAACTTTAGAATGACACAAAACTCATTGGTTGGCGACTATAACCCACTTTAATGCTCATTAATAGGAGAAAGGGAGGAGTATCATGACATTTACAAATATGAATCCAAACAAGGCCTGTGGTATGTACATCAGAAGAGTGTCATGAGAAATCAGTAGTTTAGGATTTTTGTAGCACCTATTTAGTACAGAATGAACATGTGCTTGAAAGAGACAAAAAAAAGAAGAGATGAATAAAATAAAAATGCACATAATAGTTAGAAAACTTGGGCATAACTTTCATTTTTGGATTGGCCAAGTTTGTGGATTCATTTCTGAAAATGAACATAGAAAAAGTACATGAATAGAAAAAGGTAGATGTTACACACAGGAATTCTTACATGAAATTTAAACCAATGGTGCTATGGACTCAGATTTTAGGGTTCCTACTTTTTTTTTCTCCCCAATTCATTGTTTGAAGAATTAGCACGATGGCTGTTAGAAGTGCTTTCAGGTTATTATGTAACAATGAACGGAGATCCTTTGAAAAGTTCATATAAAAAAAAAAGAAAAAACCGACAGAACGTGTGGCGTGTATTCATGTGCCCAATCATGAGTGGACGTTACGCATGTCCTCCACCTTATTAGAGGACCTGAATGTTTCTCACATGTAGGAACCCCTGAGATAGTTTGAGTGTAAAAAGTGGCGTCACCAAATGACATAAATACACAAAGATGCCATCTGTTCACTACTTTGACACATCTTCACAAAAAAAAATGTCGATGCATCCTTCGGACAAAATCTACTAGTGTTTGCATTCAACACATTTGCTCTATTACAAATAATTCTTTCAATAATTGACTAAGACTTTTTAAATACTGTGTTTCCGCTACAATACATTTCTTTTAGCCCCAAACCCCCACCCGCCACCCCCGCTTGCAATTTGACAAGAACACACCTTGCCCGAAATATCCTGAAGTATAACAACGGATTAAGTCCACCAAAGAGTTTCAGCTGAAAAATAAGTATCTTGTTGCTGGTTATTTGAGTTAGCAAAGTTTAAGTCCACAACAACCTCACCGCAAAAGAGGCTCCTATAACCATCGATTCCTATAGAAGGTAATGAAGACTGCGCCGTTATTGAACAAATGTGACGAGGTATGACGTTGATGCCACCCAGAGAATTATTCATATCAAGATGGAAGAAAAAAAGGCGGGGAAAAAACAGCAGCTGGACAAAAACAAAAGCAATACAAACTAAAAGGAAAAATACACACACCAGTATTATTAAACTCAGAAAAAAGTACAGAAAAAAAAAAACGACAAACAAAATGTTTTGCTCTTTAGCTGCTGCTTCCGAGCGAGCTAAAGCACCACCGCAAATACATTAACTCAAAAATAGAAAACATGCAATAAAAGAGTGCTTGTGAGTTTGTGTCTTTTTCCTTTCTTCACTCCTGCAGCTCTCAACCCTGAAGGAGGAAATGTTTGTCCTATAAACACGGCATTCAGAGTCCGCCTCCTTCAGCTCGCCTCCTGCTGGCTCGGCTTTCGTCAGCCGGGTGATGAGAACGGAGCTGGGTTTTTTTAATACAGGGGGCTGGGGCCATCGTCCTGAGGGAAGCGGGAGTGGAGGAGGCTCTCCATGTAGGAGACGTAGCCGCTGCTGGGCGTGTAGCTGTCGGGCGTGTGCTGGGCGGGGGGCGGGCTGGGCAGGAGGGGGGCAGAGTTCAAAGCGCCCTTAACGGGGGCGGACTGCAGCGTTAGCGTCGGGTCAGGGACCGGGGAAGGTTCTGGAAGCTTGTTGGTGAGGAGATCGTTGGTGTCCATGGGGGTCTCTGCATCCATCTTACTGATGCCGAGAGGGGCGGGGGCTTCCTGTTTGATGCGTTGGGTCTGAGGCGTTATGACCGGCTGCATGCTAATACTGTGATGCTCATGTGCTGCTGCTGGTGCTGGTGCAGTCTGGAGTTTAGCTGAGCTGGAGGGCAGGCGGGGGCGTTTAGCTGCTTGGGCTTCATATGCTGAGGAGACCTCCCCCTGTGGTGTAGGTATGGCCTGAAAGCAGAAAGACTAACATTTAGATCAGACAAAGACATTTTGACGCTCGTCTTAAGAAATGGTACCTGTAACAACCAAGTCCTTGATCTGAACTCCTCTCCTGAGACCATCATGACTTTTAAAGTTTTGGCCATCGCCCTCCTGGTTTTAATGGAAATCAGGAGTGAGGAATGTGTCGGAGGACCTAAGGACACTAATGTGGTAACGACTTCTAAATCACAAGGGAGCCTTACGCTAATGCAGTCCCTGTTTATTGTCTCATTTGCTCTAAATGGACTGTAATTTAAAAAAGAAATGAGTTTGTGACGTGTAAGACATGAAACTAGAAACTTTGGCCATAAACTCATTAAAAATGTTTACTAAAGTAATAAAACTAGGATTGGTTTTGAAGGAGGTTTTGCACCTTAAGATCTATGTTAAGGATGCAACATGTGATCTTAAACCCCAGCAGGCAAAAGTCTTATAGCAAATTATCCTGTCATTGACTCCAACTTTAAATTGTACGTTTATCTGCAGAGGCTTCGCTTTTCAGTACTTTCAGTTCATTTTTCTGTGCAGTCTATGAGGAAAAACGTCAAGGTCATAGGAGAAAAGTCGACAAGGAAAAAAATTGCATATAAACAATATTTATATTTAAAAAAAAGATGCTAAAACAATACTTTAAGTTGCAAGTAAAAAATTTAGGCCAACTGAAACATGTTTTTTTTCTCCCATCTAATGTTAACAATATAAAAACTGGTCAATTAAGGCTGTGAATTCAATTTTCCTGCTAAAACACCAAATTATAAATAAATTTATTCATTATAAAGACTATTTTTTTGTTTTAAATAATTTGATTTGTTCATAACTCTAAATTAACATTTATTGTTTTACTTGTTCAAACTGTTTATTCACAATAATATGAGTAATAATACATTTAAAGAGAAATCTAATAACTACAACCAATTTAAAGTGTTTTTGCTTGAAATTGTTACAAGGTTTTTCCTCAAGGGTGGTTTTATTTTTCGGTCCAAAGTGTGATTTTAATGTTGAACACATTTTTTTTTTAATCCTGTAGTTTGCTGTAAGAGCAACATATATTCAGGAAAGTACTCACCAGTCGGGTTCGGACCCTTTTGGGCAACTCGTGCTCAAAGTGAAAGAGGTCAGATTGTTTAAGCATCTGCTGACTTTTGTCCTGAAACTCGACCTATGTGGATAAAATAAAAGACGGGATTAATCAGCGTGTTTTCTTCTGAGAAAAAAAAACAGCTGGAAGGAGGGAACAAAAATCTAAATGTTTGTGAAAGGTTATTCACTTGACGTTCCCAAATTAAAGAAGAAAGCATCGGTAAAAGAAACGAGCATCAAGGCTGTTGAGTGAATGAAAACCTTCAAAAATGATGCCTGAGACTTAACCTGCGACTGTCTCAGAGCTGCACAAATGCTTCCATCAACAACCTTGAGCTGCTGTCAAATTATCCTTGACCACTGAACCAAAGCAGCTCGTCGACTGGATAAGTGCCTCAGTTAAGCGCTCTAAATATAAACACAGGTTTTAACAAAACTCCCTGAAAGAGAAAAGGGTCAGGGTTATGGCTCAGATTCTGATCATCTGGGGGCGCATTTTTTATCTCAACACTAAAGCTTCTGAAAGCAGAAAAAGACTATTTTTCTTGCTTTTTAGGATAAAGTTTTGACAAGAAATAATAATGTAATAAAGACTGATAAAATAAACAAGGATTTCATTATAATTTTTTTATACACGTTTTTATAACTCTGTTTACTAAATTTTCCACATTTCTTATCAAAATTCACCAATGATGTGACATCTCTGCTTCATTTCTGGGGGCCTGATTATGCTTCACTTTCATCTTCAGGAGCATCAGAGCTTCCTATATGTTGATTAAAATCAAATCCAGAAGCTAAACCCAATGGTAAACAAATATAACCAAATAGTCCTCAAGTCATTTTACACATAAAACCTTTGGTTTAGTTATCTGGTACTAAAACAGTATCTAAATGCCATCAGGGTTATAGTAGACATGAAAAAGGAGTTTTTAATGAACTCTTAACAGGCTTCAGAGTAGCAGCAGGTCAACAGCAAAATATTTGGCTTTTATCCAGTGAATGCAAAAAAAAGAAGTATTTCCCCCCAGTGTTCAGATACAAGTTACCTTCTACAGAAAACATTTTTGTCTAAAAGTTGACTCTGGATTCTATATTTGACTGTCCAGCAACAGCAAGCTGAAGATGTGACCCGGTGTTTTCACTCACCTGATAGAGCTTGTTGGTATGCTGTTTGACAAAAGTAGCTTTGAGGATCTGACCATCGGGTGTGCTGACCACAATCGGGTCGCCAGCTTTAGGAGGGCCGTGGCGCAGACAGTCGTGACTCTGGAGGAAAAGAATGAAATGAACAAAATAAACATTATGAAAATACAGTGAAAGAAATCAAACAGACATATCAGATTCTGAAAGCATTGTTTATTTGAACACACTGCGAGCAGGTGTTTGGTGTAGTTTAAGTTGCTCAGTTTTACCTTCACTGAAATTAAATCAATACAAATAGATCCCACATGGTTATTTATTTAAACTCTTTGTGGATACAGCTTAATAATTTAAGGATTTATTATTATTAAAGTTCAGTTTGTTGCCAAAACACTGGCAATAAGAGTTATCTACATTTATATTAGTCACTCCATTCTACAAAGCATACATCAGTTGCTAGGATATCTTTTTTTAGGTTTCAGCTGTGAGTTCTAGGCAGGTTAAAGTGGAAAAAAACCACTCACTATGATGTTTTCTGGCTGCACGTTGTCACAGTAGGAGCCGTCTTCAAAGTTGACTTCGAAGAACGTCTGTGAGGCAACGCCGATGATGGTGCAGGGGTAGAACCAGTTGTCAGCGTTGCGGCCGATTGCCTTTTTACCCAAGTCCAGAGTCTGAGGAGATTTACTGGTAGGGACTACTCGGGGCTAAAAGAAAAGAGAGAAAGAAAAAAAAAGAATCAGATAAGAGCACATACCAGTATTAGGAACTGTGTTTTTCTGTAATTAAAACAAAACACATTTATGGTCTTCTCCTGAAACCAAATAAACAAATATGGCGCAAATGTGTATCACTTTCTTAATCTACCTTCTGAGGGCCCTTCCTATGCTTGTGGCAGGTGACCGACAGCAGGTAGGGCCAGTCAGCAGGTTTCATCACGACTCCGGCGACCTGAGCACATGTGACGTGGAAGGAGGTGGCACAGTTCTCAGAGGTGCACTGGATGCAGGCGCCTTGGTTCAGATTGGGATTCGTTGTGTGGCAGAACACACATTTCTGGGATTAAAAAACACAAAAACATAATTTTTCAGGGTTAAATTGTTATTAAAAAAATGCAGAAAATAGGAGTTTGACAGCACCAATATAGAAAATGTAATCCAACAATGCTAAAACAGTAAAAAATTATACATATATACAAAGATAAAAGTCATGAAAATTGTGTAATTTTCTCTTTGATCTTGGATTTAGCTTGTTTTAAACATATCAAAAATGTTATTCATGACATGAAGTACAGATTGGAAAAAAAAAGGAGTCATAATTTCAATTGGTGCCAACAGTCAGCGATGTAACAGACTAACCATTCTCTTGGCAGATTTGCCTAATTGAAGAAATATAATAAATTTATTAATTTTAATTATATTAAATTTGATCTTTGGTGATTATCTACCATCTGACACACTCTGGCTTTTTCCAATTCCCCACTTGCACATTTCTCCCTCCCTCTTCTCTTTGCAACTCCTCCTTAGGAAAACAATCATTGTGTGCAGCTGCAGCACAGTGCCAATCAATAAAGTTTTTTTTTTATTATTATTACCATGTCAATACTTCATTTTTGTTCTGTCGCAGGACAGATTTTTCACCTGCTACCATGTTTTTTTTTTTAACCCAGTGAGTTTAATTTTCCACTTCAGCTGGGCGCTAAGAAAATGGCAGCAAAACTCAGCAACAGAAAACAAATATTGATGTTGTTTTATTGGGATTTTATATTTAGTAGATTGGAAAGTCCTATTTGTTTACATGGAGGGGGCGGGACTTAAAACTTTTACCGGGACCATCCTGTTGATACATTTGAGACTGCTCGGAATCAGAAATTGCAATATCATTACTGAAAGTGCAAGACTGAACTTCAAAAAGATACATTTTCAAAGAATTTTCAGGCTTTTAGTGCCAGACATTTGTACAAATGAGACAAAAAAAACTTGTGCAAAAACTCTCCATCCTCGAGAGCCAAATGTTCAAGGGTAGGAGGGAAACGCAGCGACTGCTGAATATGTTGCAATAAAAACTGGTTCCACGGGTGCATGTGTTCACATTTGATCAGCCCAGTCATCCAAATCATTAGAGTGCACAGCTTCTTCTCAAAGCTTTTTAAGAAGAGATGGAAGAATCCTGCTTTGACAGCACTCCAATGCAAATGTCAGCCAGCTTGTCTTTGATAGATTATTCACAGAGAAGAGGAGGGAGAGAGGTGACATTATTTGCGAGTTTGTGATAATATACCAGCGAGCACTGATATCACTCGCAGGGGTGCAGAGACTGTGAAAGAGGGATTGCAAAGAAGGAAGAAAATAGCAAAGGAAAGCACTGAACAAGTTGTGCTCAAAGATGCGGCAGCAATGGGGAAATTGCTTCCAACCCACAAGATCGATGCAGTTCATTTGGCGCAGTGAGAAATGACAGCTGATTATTCAGCCATTCCCCTCAGCATGTCTGTTTTACCCCACTTCTCCCAAAAAAGAAAAAAAAATCTATCAATCCACCAGGAAAGGAAGTAGAGTAACGGAGAAAGTGACAGAAACAGAGGCAATGAACAGGAAAGAAAGCAATCTGCCTCCGAGTAGGGGAAGAAAAAAAAACAGAGGAGCAGGAAAAGCTCAAGAAATTAAACCACCACAGTGGGCAGAAGTACAAAGCTTAAGTTTCATCGAGAAAGAATTGTTAAAGTTAGTGTGACTAGATTTCGGTGATTACATCTGTTTTTGTTTGAACTTACCAGATTCTTCCTGGTTTCTGGGATAGCGCTGACATCCACCGGTTCTCTCTGGATGGCATTGACGAAGCGAGCTTCTGCCACACCAATGGCACAGATAATGTGGACCCACCTGAAGACCAAACCACACCCATAAAACCTCAACAAAACAGTAAATTTTAATTTAAATAATAATATTAACTCTACTTCTACTAACAGAAAGACAGTTTGTTTTTAATTATTTGTGTCTTTATTAAGGAAGGGCAAATGATTCAGTGTTCTGTTAGCAGTGGATATGTAGTAAAATATTAATCTGCAAAATTCTACAATAATCTAAACACTCACCTGTTGTCTGTGGTACTCTTCAAAGCGCCTCCCCGTAAGTTACAGAGACAGCACTCCTGAAAAACAAAACATGGTTAAAGGCACAGAAACCCTAAACCTTTCCATTTGCTTCAACTTAGTGTTTTAGAACTAACACATTGGCACACATGTTAAAACCACTGCATGTCTTCAAAAACCGAAAACACTAAGGCTAATTCACAAAGTTCACACTTTGTTGTATTTTCAGAAGGTTTTTCCTTCATGAGCTCATAAAAAGCAAAGTTTGCCGTCGTGTTGAGCATTTTTTTCTGACATTTGTAGATCAGCTGACTTAATTATTGTTTTGTGTGAGCGCCTGGTTCCACGCAGATTTAACAGCAACTTCTTTTTTATTTGTTTATAGGACTCATTTTCATTTTAGACCTAAAAGATAACTGTTCTCCTTCTTCTCTCTGCTTTCAGGTTTGTGTGTGAGCGTAAGCTATAATTGCTACTAACTTGTGTCCAGGCTCCTGCTTCACATCTGCAGCACATCCAGGAATTCCTGACAGAGCCGGGCTTCACACCATAACAACCTGTAAAACACAAGACACAAATCATTAGAAATATTTACCCCACTACAAATGCAAGCTTATTCTAAGCTTAAATTTAATACAGTGATGTCAAGTTTCGTCTGATTGTCAATGAAACCTTTATTTTTCCCCAAAAAACATTTATTCGCTTTTTTTTTTAAATGACTTTTCTAACCTTCCTACTTCTGCTTCCAAATTGAGCAACACCTGGACACGTTTAAATGATCTTTAGTTTGATGTACACTCCAGAACATCGAGAAGCAGAGGCATGGGATGCAGAACTGGCATTTCTGACAGGAGCTCTTTCTGCTTCATGTCCTCTTATCAATAGCAGCGCTGTTTCAGCAGCTGAGCCCAGCTCTTCCCTGGATGACTAATGAACTGGTCTTGAAGGTGCACTACAACTTTAGGGATAATAAGAACCCAGGAGGGTTGATGTGTGTGAGTTACGGACTACAATGTGTGTGTGTGTGTCAGCTTTGTGATTTATGTGCTTGTTTGTGTGAATTGGAACAAAACATTGGGCATGTTTATCAGCAAAACCTTAGATGTTAGTTGTAGAAAATTACTTCTATACTGTACCAGCTGACAATTTTTAAATAACAAACAACTATTACATGTAAGCTCATTTTTAGATTTGAAAGTAAAAAGTGAAGCTAAGTCAAGATGTACATCAGGGATAAAACATGCATTGTTCCCACAAACAATCTTTTCTGTTTTTGCTTCTCGTCAGAAGAAAATTATGCTGTTAAAAGTCCATTTTCCAGAGAAATCGTTGAGTGAAGAAAGCAGCCTGAAAAAATAGATGTTAATCTTTGAGACTTGCTGCATTTAGACAATTTTCTGCATTTCTTGAGCTAAAGATTTCAACAGGAGTCAATTAGGGTCAAGCTGGAAAACTTTGTAAACAGAGGAAATAGGCTGTTTCTTGCACTGCTGCAGTCGAATCTTATTCTGACAGAATTCAGCCATTTTTAACCACCACTCTTCAGAGGAGACTGAAAGTCAAGTTTGAAGAAAAGTAGTGAAACACCCCGTGGAGTCTGTCTATATAAAACCCCACGTATGTGAATAAAGCTGGATTAGATGTCTAGATTTAGACATCTGCAAAAGTTTTGCTTTTAGCCCAAATTTAACTTGAATTTAGCTTCTTTATAGGAGCCTATGAAATGCATTGCAGATGGTCCAAATTAACTTGTTTTCCTGCATTAAAATACTTACTTGCATGAACCTGCATGCCACAAAATTTACAGCAGATCAGGAGACTGGTTCCATCCTCTCCGATGTAACAGTTGGTGGGTGGTGGCTCTGTGTTTCCTGCTCCAACACTGAAGCAGATCTCTGGGACCAGTGGACGGGTGAAGCTGCCAGGTTTGGGGGTCATGGCATTGAGTGCTGGGTTACATGCAATGGAAGGATCTTTCTGTGGTTTGAGAGGTCAGAGGGGGGGGGGGGGAAAGAGCCTTTACATGGTAGGAATGAAATGATTGATATATATTTTATCACTACAGCACTGTGCAGTTGCAGCAGTGTCCGTACCCTTTTGTAGGGACAGAAGAGCGAGCAGACAGCACAGTAGGGTTCCAGACCGGCCACTGCAGCATTGAACGTCTTCTCTGCCAAAAAGTTGGGTGAGCGATTCTGCCACAGGTGCCGCTGTTTCTTCATGCTGCTCTCTAGTGACATTGGGGACGACAGCCCTGTGGATAAAAATAAAAATGCATGAGTGCTGGTATAAAAATCCCTTTTAATTTGCACCGACTGAAGATGTTAAAAAATTCATTTTGTGTAACGATTTTTATCCACTAAATTGCATAAAGCCTTTTTTTTGAGAACCTCCTGAGGGAACCTTTACAAAGAAACAAGAATAGCTCACGCTGCTCGAGGGCAACACCACCGCCGGCCCTGATATAATTGGTGATGAACACAAACAGCGCGGGCATCAATAATTTGCTAGTCTGGGTCAGAATCAATTTTGCAGCGTAGCCCTCAAGCTACTGATCCACAGTGTTTGTTGGACCTGGACAAAAGTCAGTTTCCCCGCCCCCACAAAACGAGCCAGTTAAACACTTGTCTTTTTTTTTTTTTTTTCCTCCTCACCATCCACCTTTCTGAAGGACAGGCTGAGTCGGGTCCCTGGCTACCAACTTAAAGTGACTTTGAAAGCAGGTAATTGGAAGTCATGATCTCTAGATCAATAAGTGTCAGTCAGAAAATGAAAAAAAAAAAAAAAAAAAAAAAACAGAGGGAAGCGAGGGGGCGGGAAAGAAGTCCTGGCATCTTGATTTCATTATTCCTACAGGGAGCTTTAGTCCTGCTTGTTTTTCTTTCCTCCGATCAATAATAAAAACAACAAATGGTGTCGTCTTCATTTTTAGAAGTGTGATGGAGACAACCAGGACAAACAACTGTTGTAAAATAATGCCTGACAACACAAAAGGATGGGTCTCCTAAAAGTTGTTTTTGAGAAAAATTATTTTAAATATTTTGTCTTGTATTTAAGCTAAGTTAGCAGGTTATGTATTTTCCAGGCACATACACTACCGGTCAAAAGTTTTAAAACACTAATTTTTCCAGCTCAAGTCCAACAAACAGCTTTGAAAGGGGACATGTTTAGAAGGAAACGTGCTGAACTACCTGAGGTTTAACAAAAATGTTAAATTACCCAAAACTGACAGTCAAAGTGACTCACTTCAATATGTCTTCACAACAATGATTCAGGGGAGGGGTGACATGAGGGTCGGGAGCTTAGCTGGGGCCTGAGCTCTAGGGAGGAGCTTTGTGTAAATAGGCGGAGCTTTGAACCAGCAAGCATTTAGGTGGCTCAAAAATGGCTCCCACAGAAGATTCAAGGATTTCTCAAACATGCATGAACGAGTTGAAGCAACAGTCTGGGTACGTTTTTGATGAGGGGATGATATTCTAACATGATATAAAGCTCAAAAAAGTCGATTTTGCACAATACCCCACCACCCATCCCCAAAAGAATAACCCATTAAACACTTGTCTTTTTCCCCCCAATCTTCAGTTTCAGAAACAAAGTCCGGTTGTTTTATTTTTTTTTACTTTTTGAGAATAAAAATTGCATACCTTTCTCTGCCATCGGCTCTTGCTTGACGATAGACAGAGGGGTACGCATCGGTGGCTTGCTGAGTGGGTGGCGCCGACTCTTTTTTACCTCCGTAGGCATTTTCATCTTGGGGAAGCTCGACTATTAAAAAAATAAAACAGTTCCATGTTGTTTGTTTTGTTTTAATATGTTTCAGTTTTACAATGTACAAAATTATTTTTTAAACTCTACTTGACAATAGTCAAATTTTCATCTGTATCATTAACAGTTCAATAAATGAGTTTTTATCTCAGACTAATAAATAAAGCATTTGATCACGTCTGTTCTCACCTGGGTGGCACTCACATCCATTTTTCTCTCTGCTGGGATTTCTTTACGCACTGAAGATGTGTCAAAACGAATGGCCATGTTCTTCTGTGGGTTTTGAATGCCAGATGTAGCAAACTCTTGAAATGCTTCTTCAAACCCTGACACGGCCTTAAATTCACCCATTTGGATTGGGAACATGCTCTTCTGCTGTTTTTGCTTCTTTTTCTCAATGTCTTCAATCAGGTTGTGTGGTTTGACGTCTAGTTCTTTTGCGGTCACGAAGAAAGTGAGAAGAGCAGAAATGGTTAATCAGTTTTTTTAAGTATGTTGTTTAAAGATTGCTGGAAAGTTAAAATAAATCTGTTGATTTTAAACCAATTTTAGTCAATTTTAATTATCATTTTGTCTAAACTTTAACTACAGCCTAAATATTCATGTCCTCCTCACCTTCATGAGCTTCTGGAGTATCTGGAGTTTTTGCTGCTTTAGCGGCAGCTACTTTTTCCTCAAACTCCATGGCCTCTAGGGTCATCATGGCCTCTCTGGCTAGCCTCTCATCCCTTTCCTGTCTGCGCTGAGCCTCGCGCTCCTCCACTTGACGTTGGTAGTCGGCAGCATTTAATTCAATACCTTCCTCTGCCAGCACCTTTACCTCCTCCAGCTTTAGGCGACGGACCTGCTTCATCTTCTGCATTGCTCTGAAATACACCAACAGTCAAGTCAGTCTTTCAAACAATGTCCAATTTATATTTGAGAGCTCAAATAGGGTCCTATACTTTTACTTGAATATGTCACAAAGACATTAAATTTTTTAGAATTTATATTTTAACAAATATTGTGCTGTATTTATTGTGCAAAGGTTATTTAATATTTTACTTTTGCAAAAGGTTTTGCCGGTAGGTGACTCGGTATCGCCTCCAGCGCTCCAGTTCTGGACTCGTAAGCTCTGTGGGCTTCAGGTGGTCCAACACTGTAATGTCTTTGCCCTGTTTCCACAGTTCGTACCGGTCAGGCTGCAGGCAGCGCACAAACACATCCATCGAGATCTTCACCATGTCTTTCCGGCAAGAACACTAGACAGAAAAAACAAAAGGCACAAAGAGAAGGAAAACTATGTTAGTGGTATAGGTAAAACATAAAGCAAACTCTATGTAACAAAGTCATCTACAGTGTGGAGAACAAGTATTTGATAGACTGTTGATTTTTCAGGTTTTCCCACTTGCAAAGCATGTAGAAGACTGTAATTTTTA
>JAUBOC010000103.1:7329556-7347479 GCA_032275365.1 Anablepsoides cearensis | reverse complement strand
TAAAGTACAGATACCCAAAATTTCTACTTAAGTACAGTAAAGAAGTATTTGTACTTAGTTACTTTACAACTCTGCTTAAACAGAGTCACACTGGTCTAAAAGTAAAAGAAGAGATGTCTGCATTTTGCCAAGATCAGTAAGAATAATTTTTTAATTGGTCTATATGGGAATCGTAATTGGGATCTCTGCCATTGAAGTGCTTCTTGCATACTGCACTAATGCAACAGATCTACAACAATTTAAGACCTTTGACACAAATAAGCAAGAATTACCATTATATTTTTCTGAACTGGGATACGACTGATTTTTGTATTGATCTATTATTAATGATTTAATACTTTGGGGACCAGCTGGAATGAGCTCACAGTCTTGATGATCACTGGTGTTTTCTGCGCATCTGGTAAAAATTCTGTAGGTCTGCAGTGTACCTTGCTGTAAAAGGTCCTCGACAGCTCTGTCTCAATGACCATGGCAATAATGCCAAACATCCCACAGATCAATGCGTAGTCGCTCAGCTGTTTGCGCTTCCCAAAAAGAGCTTTCCTCTGACTCAGCCGGTAGCTTATGTCCTTTGTATTCTTCTGGGGTTTGCTGTCTTCCGCTCTGATGAGGTTCTCGCTGTTGGCCTTGCTGGAGTCTTCTCTGAGGACTTTGGAGAAGGCGTCCTCGAGGATGGCACTGTGGAGAAGCTGGAGCGGCTGCTGGCCGGACGGAAAATCTGTGAGACTGGAACTAAAAGTACCCTGGCTGCTGAGTGGTCGCACTGCATCTCCGTTGAGGATGTTGCCCGATTCCAAGGTTTCAGAAAGTGGAGGAGAGAATTTAGAGGGAGATACTTTCGATCCGCTGCTGTGCTGGGAGTTTGTCTGCAAAGGGAGATTAAAATGTTAACCAAGGCCATGTCATGAAGTGGACAACAAATCATACTTTTTCTTTAGAAAATGATGGGCCACTGTATTTTAACATATAGATATGAAATGTGTAAGTTTAAGAAACTAGAGAAGCTGCCACAAACTATCATAAAAATATACCTGAATATGTTGCTCCTCCACTGAATCCTGGTTCTCAAGCAAGCTACACTGGCTGGTGGAAAAGGATTTTAGACTTCTCTGACTGCTTGTATAGGATCTCTGTGTGTGGGTCCGACAGCTGTAAGGGAGATGCCGACACTTGAGGACAAACGATGGATCATCAGATGACTTGCATGTTTGATCACCAGCTATTGAGCAGGACTCCTTCTTCTGACGTTGCTGAACCAGCAGCGGTTCCTTACCGAAAAGCTCTTTCCAGTTTACACTAGCAGGGAGATGAGGCTCTTTTTGAACTTTATTCGTCTTGGACTGTAGAGGGATATTAAACAAATTTGGACACGTTGCTTGGCTGCAGCCTTTGAGTTTAAAATTACTACGAGGCGACTCTTTCGGATAGGTGCATTGAGGCGCAACAATATTCCTCGGAAGGTTTGCTTGGAGTTTCTGGGGATCTTTGTGGTTTGTTTGCTGTGAGAAGCAACTAGTATAACTGCGGGTGCTTTGAGAGAAAGGATGGGTGCGAGGTGAAGAAATGCTTCTCTTATTTCTTGCTCTGAAACTTTCTCGAATTGATCCCTGATTTGATTGTGGTAGAAAAGCAGAGGTTTCCAAATGTTGCTGACCCTCAGGACAGGGGCAGACGCATCTGTCACTGTGGTTTGGACGTCTCACGCTGTTCCCTGCTCTTCCTGCTGAAGGTGGATTATCTTCTGCGCTGCTAACCTGGTCACAAAGCAGCAGCCAGTCCTGGTCACTCAGCTGCGACGGGGCAAAGTTTTGGGTTTTTTGTGGCGACATCTGAGCCGGATCTTTTGGAGGACTGACACCGTTCGATTTGTCACAGAGTGAAGACGAAGCACAGCACTGGCTCTTTTCCTGTGGCGATGAAGACGGGTCTCCCAAAGTTTCAGAGTATGGATCGTGCTTCTTGTCAGGCCCTGTTGGGGCAAAATGTTCATGGTCCCCATCTTGGAAGACTTCGCCTGTTGAGTCGAGACGTCTTGTGGCATTGGTAGGTTTTACCAGAATCAACCTCATGGCCTCACTGCAAACCTAAGACACCACATAAACATTTTTATTTAAAGTTTTACTTATTACACAAGCACAAAATAACGTTACCGCAGATCATTCCTCCGATCAGCTGTTAGACTCTATAACCTTCACCGCTCCCAACAATCTTGATAAGCATCCATATTTGTATTTGCATGCCAAACAACTCTACCTCTCAATCATTACATAAATAATAACCAGTGGCAATTGTACATTGTTTTTCCGGTACTAACTTAATGACTCAGTTTAACTCAATTTGCACACACCTGAGTTCGACTCATTTTGCACACCCCCTCGGATCATGAGTCTTTCATGACAGTTTTTCCTGTAATTTCATATTTTTCTGCGCAGTATCTTGCATTCATTTTAATTTTTTATCTAATTTCATCTTGATAGTCCAGTACAGTAATTATTATTCTTATTTTTATGTTGATCTATGTTTATTTTTTATTGTTACTATCTTAAATTATATTATTATTGCTTCAGTTGATAATGTCACATAGCAATATACTGTGGATTGATATATGTATCTGCTGCTGCTATTACACATGAATTTCCCCACACGGGACAATAAAGACTGTTTCTATTCTATTCTATTCTATTCTATTCTATTCTATTCTATTCTATTCTATTCTATTCTATTCTGCTATTACTATACTATAACTGAATAACTATTTAAAAAAATTCTTAACTATTTTTTTTAAATTGATCTGCTTCACATAAAAGCCAAACAACTAAAGCTGTATTTGTAAAAAAAAAATAAATAAATTTCTACTTAAATATGTTTTTAAATATTAGTGGCAAACTGTATATTCTGGCCTACGTATGCACAAAATTTAAATGTTGCAGTTCATTCCCTTTTTGCACTTTTAGAAAATTTACCCAGATTGGGTTGCATAAAAAAGTGCAACATTTGCGTCAGGTCATAAGTGAGTGCTTTGAAATATGTTTATAAAGCACAAGCACCTAAAATATGGAGTGAATTATAAAGCAAGGTAACTTTGAATAACAGAAAAATCTTTAAAATCTTCCATCTGTTTTCTGAGTTAGTAATAATACTGTATAGTCAAATTTCATTAGCAAATAAGACGATTATTTAAGACATTCATTTGTTTGAGCACAGATTGTTTTTTCAGTAGGCCGATAATAGAAAACATTCTGTCAGAAACAGATTAGCCCCCCTGTTGTTTGTTTACTGAGCCTCACAATCAGAGGCTGAGCAAATACCACAGAGCAGCTTCATATCTTGAGTTGTTTTTTTTTTACATTAAAAATATGGAGGATGTCATAATACTATGAGTCTTATACCTCTGTATGCAAACATTTAAGAAAATTGAAAGCTTTTTTTTATATTTTGTGTCAGTAGTAGTGTAAAAAACTGACAACTAAACAACAATATGGGGTTTAAAAAAAGCTTTTTTTTAATGATGCCATAAGAAATCACGGCATCATAACCCAGTAATCATTAAGAAAAACATGGATAAAAGATCAGACAGAGACAACTGTGAAAAAACACCTAACTTGAGTATCATTAACCTAGAATTTATGTATTTTGCATCATTGCTCGCTCTACTTTTTCAATAATTTTTTTTTATCAAAATGTGAAAAAATTCCCACTGTTACAAGTCATTCTTACCTTATTCTTGCATGGGCTACTTTGTCTAAACTTGAAGAAGCAGGTTACAAACAAGAAGGGCACCTCAGCGGCAGAAGTGACGTCTTAAGAAGACGAAGAGCAGCCTGAGTGGGTGTTGGACAGTGGTTTGCCTCCTCCCAGTATGAACACTTGATAAAGGAGCTTTAGAGATGCTTTCCTTTGAAAGTAATGATTAGAATTCAACGTGAAGAAAGGAACGGGCAGCAGCAGCTGCCTGGTGAAGGGTTGCCATGCAAATGGAACAAAGTGGGAGGGCGCAGGTTGAAAACAAAAATCTGAAACATCAGACCATGCCGTTAACGCAGAACATCACACGTAGCGGTTTAAAACACGAGCTCCAAAAAACTGGGAGGGGAGACGCGGGCTGCAAGGGGAGTTGTTAGCTCGCGTTGCTAAATGGAATATAAAAGGTCAATTGAAGTTGTCATTGAAGCTCGTGGTTCAAAGCCCTTTGCACCGTCTCTTATCTCTTCCGCCACAAGAGCCTGCTGGACAAAAGTGTCCATTTTTAAACCCGATTCTGCATGAATCAAGCTAGTGTGAGGGCTCATCACCTGTGTCTTAGAAGATCTAACAAATGCAACTGCAATTTAGCAATCAAATGACAAGAGATGCATTTGAAAACACCAGCTAACAACTTGCACACTTTTAGTTTGAGATTTGATGAGAGGACAAACATGAATGCCTCTCCTAATTAGGGAATATATACAGCATTCATTTACATGTTTTTAACATTTAAAGACAATAAAAGAGTGAAGAAGTTCTGTCAAAGCAAACTTAATTGAAATTTTGATTTCAGAGTTAAAATGTTATTTAATGGATGTTTTGAATTGTTCTCAGTCTCAGCTCGCTGTTGCATCAGACCTGCTGTATCAGCAGCTCAGTATGTGAACGTTGCTGCGCTGGGGAAAGAGCTTTGTTAAAAACTGCAGCACCCTAACCGCATCGATGACGACAAAACTGATTTAAAGCCAACTAAGACCTCTTTAAAATACTGCAAAATCTATATTTGATCTAAAAAGTTAATTGTATTATTAGAACTACCTGAAAGTAAGGTTTGTTTAGATTTTTCCACACAGAATCGCTTTACAAGAATAACTTTAAAATCAGATTTACATTTGTTACAAAGGAACAAAGCTGTGGCAAAGTTTAAATGATGTATTCGTTTTCAGAAGCTATAATCACTTTTCTGTTTTGTGAAAAACAGCAATTTTAAATTTAAAATCCTCCTCAGAGAATATGACCGTGTCAGTCAGCTAACAATACCTTTTTTTTTTTTCAATTTTAATTCAATTTCTAACGAAGTTTAAATATATATCAAGTGGAGCCTCATGGTGAAAGCCATTATGCTGAGCTTGTGAAAGTAAAACTGTTGGGCCTAATCTTGACACTCAGACATTAATTCTGATACGGTAAAAAAACAAGCTAACAAAATGTTGTTTTGTCTCAAGTCACATTTGATATTCAATTTTCTTGAAGCAAAAAAAAAAAACAAAAAACAGTCTGCCTTTAGTAAATTTAAACAAATATTAAAAACATTTACTCTTTCAGCTTTTCTGCTAAGGATTTTTAAAGCAACAACTTTGTTTGAAAGAGATAAAACCTGTTTTTTTGCATTTTAAATAAGAGGATTTTGTGTTAGAAATCTCACCAGTCGATGTATATCCCGGTTAACAGTCAACCTGAATAAAATGTTTCCATTTTTCATCCTGTTCATTTCAAATAAAATGCAGAACAGCTGCTGCTGTATCTGACAGGACATGATCATATTCCCAAACAGCCTAAGCTGTACAGATAAAAGCAACACAATATGTTAATGATTTCGAGGTGAACTTTAATAAGTTACGCTCAAAACATCTGGCTTCTCATCTCCCCAGAAGGGCTGGCAAAAAAAAGAACAGATGAAATCCAATTAATTAGATAGTGAGAAGTCTCATTAGAGTCTATGAGCATGAACATGATAAGGTGTTAATTTGATAAAAGAAATTTTGCTTTTTTTCACTAGTGAATGTCCTCTGGCACAGGAAAGATTATTTATGGATGCTTAGAGGCAAAGCTCTCATCAGCAGCACACATTATTGACTGAAATTATGACTTTTTTTTCCCCCAATACAAGTCTCTAATGTGCCCCAGCAGAGTTTCCAAAACGGAAATCATGGCAAAAAGAGTGAATTCACTTGGAGTTGTAGGAAGAAAATCGCTGATTCAGGGGGTTCTCTGGAGCTTTATTCCACTCCTTCTTCAGCTGTTGCTTTAGCTGCGACAGCCTCATGTTGGGGTTCTCCTGTTTTAGTCGGGGCATGTTGGCTTCTTCATAGGCAGCGAACGCCGCTTTCATCCTCCGCTCTGGGTGGCGGTCCTGCTCCTCCGGCCCCATGCTGGAAGTCAAAGTCAGGGTCAGTCACAACTCAAATCTGCTGTATTTTAAAAGGACATACAGGTCAGACATATACCTGAGCACAGCGATGGCGTCCTCTATTGTTCTGGCTTCCACAGCTCCTTCCTCACTTATGACTCTGTTAATGTTCTCCTCCAGCGGAGTCTCCAAGTGGCTTTTTTCTGAAGGAAGTGTTATTACAATTTAAAAAAAAAAAGCTCTGATCTACAGCAACGTATGTCCACATCTTCAATTTAATTCCCACCTTTTTCTTGGATCTGCTGCTCCTGTTGCTCCTGCTGATCATTCTGAATCATCTGCTCAATTTGGGCACGAGTCACTTTTCCGCCAGATCCAGCCTCCTTCTGAGCTCTGCCTTTTATTTGGGCAGTTTCCTCATCCAGAAGTCGCTGGTTTTCCTTTTTCCTCTCAAGGAGTTCCACCCTCTTCTTCTCCTTGTCATCCTGCAGTGACACATTTATTTTCAGATACGAGTCGCTGAAAAGTGAACGAGAGCTTCGCTTTCAGGAATAGTCCTCTAACATCATAATGACTAAACATTTTTATACTTAGTATTTTCAATCAAACAAAATGTGACCCATCACATCGAAACGAGGATTAAGTCCAAAAGTGGATTGTGGAAAATTAGGCAAATATAGGGTTTTCATTTAAATGTTTGCAAAAATTGCATTTTGTCAAAATATAATGAATTAATGCCTTATCAATGTTTCATTTGATTGAACTGTCTAAAATATAAAAAGCATTTTTGAAGCACTTTTTTAAGCAGTAGCAGGAAAAACACTGATTTTGAGGAAAAATGCCTTAATTTTGAATTTTTCCTTGTGAGCTAGCAAAGTTTTGTTTTTTAAGCTGGGAAATCTTAATACACAAATAAAATTTAAGGTTTCCTCTTTATATTAAAATCAAAAATTACTAAAAAAATGTACATAAAATTAGGATTCAGACCAAACAGTAATGGATTATTGTAAACAACAAGCCAAATTAAGTAATTTCTCTGGATAAACGTATGATATCAGAATGATCCAGGTATCAAAATGTAGCTTTTAAAGCCAGGAATCTGAATATGTAATCAGGTCATTTTGACCAAATTTGACTTAATCCTCATTTCGATATGATGGGTCACATATAAGCTAAATAATAAATTATATGTTATGCTTTTTAGTCCCCATTTGATGGTTCAGAAAAATGTAAATATGCAGTTAATTTCCCAGAAACAAATGTACAATGCCTGCCATTGTTACTTTACATCATATACAAGTTAAGTTCACCTAAGATATGATGGTTTTAGTAAGTAAGTAAGTAAAACTTTATTTATATAGCACGTGTCAAGACAAGGATCACAAAGTGCTTCAACAAACACAAACAAAAATAATGATAATAATGAAATAAATTAAAATAAAAATAGACAGAGCAAATTTAAGCAAATACAGATTAAAAAAGGTAAGCCGTATTCTGCACCGACTGAAATTGGTCAAGAGAGGTTTTAGTTTGGCAAGTATACAGTGCATTACAATAATCTAAACAAAATGAAATAAAAACATGAAGGAAAATTTCCATTTCTGAACGAGATACAATGGGGCTGAGCTTTGCTATATTTCGTAGATGGTAGAAACAGGAACTAACCAAAGTATTAACATGATGATCCAGTGTAAGACCAGAATCAAAAATCATCCCAAGGTTTCTAACTGAAGATTTAGCCAGACTGCCAAGAGGCCCACGGATCTGCTTTATCGCTGGAATTATTTTTTCTAGTGCAAATATAATAACTTCTGTTTTTTTCTTCATTTAAGTGGAGAAAACTCTCAGTCGTCCAGCTATTTACTGAATCCAAACATCGTAGTAGAAGACACAATTTTGTAACTTCATGTGGAGAAAACAAGATGTACAACTGAATATCATCAGCGTAAAGATGATAGGAAATATCCTCAAAAGATGACAGGATCGAACCAAGAGGTAGCTTATAAAGCAGAAACAACAATGGCCCCAAAACAGAGCCCTGTGGAACACCAAAAAGAACAGGGCAGGAATGAGATCTGTAAGTAGATGAAGCTAAAATGTTGATCTGTCAGATAAATAAGAGGACAACCTTTTTAAAGCAGCACCTGAGATACCAGCACAGTGTATCTAACAGAGTCGGATGGTCAGGTGTCAAAAGCTGACGTTTTGGAACTGTATGTGAACCATAGTGTCAACATTAATTAAGATTGCACAGGTTTAAAAATATCTTGAGGCTGATGTGACAGCTCACCTTTCTCTGCCCTTTTTTAAGTACGTGTTTGTCAGTTTCTTCCCAGAGGGCATCCTCTTCCTCCTGCTTCTTGCGGGCATCTGCCACAGCCTTGGCCTCAGCCTTTCGGGCTCGGGCTGTGGCCGCCTTAGAGTTTTCACCCTGGAACTTCTTTGGCATCCTAACAGCTGCTTTTTAGAGCTGAGGGAGAGAAAGAATTAGCATAAGAAGAAGCAGAAATGTGTGACTAACATGGATAGTTTTAAAATCGGGTATACAATACCAACATGTAATCTAGTGGTCACAAGTTATTATGAACTTTCGTTAGATCTTTATCTCTTCATTTTAAAATACTGACGTGAATGATAGTTAAGCCTGTTCAGACAGATGATGGGATGTGCATCAAAACACAAACAGCATCCATTTTCATATATGACAACAATAAGTAGGTTGTAAATCTCGCTCAGCAAACCGACACAATTTACCGAACAGACAAATATGCAGAGACGATTTTAAAGTCAAAAATGAAACGTTTAGTATGTTAAAAATATTTGCACAGACTGTGCCTGCTGTGGTTAAGAGTAGCATTTAGCATTAGCTGACTGAAAACCTAATTGTTTGCTCGTTCAGGAGCTGACCGCTCACTAAGCTCCTTCACTAACATTTAGCTTATCGTCACAACACCTGGCTCTTTAATAAAAAAAATATTTTTATACCAGTATGAAAGGAAAACCAACTCGAAAGGAAACAACAGTTTTACTGTTTCGAAGAGGCATCCGCCACCTCCTCCTCGAAACCAGCGGCGCGTTGTGATTACGTCATTGACAGGTGGCCGTGAAGCGTCTTTGTGTGTAATAAACTTCACACAACGCACAGATTGATTTAGTAAAATATATACATTAAGGGGATAAAGTTTATTATATATTTAATAAACCGTATAGTTTAATTATGTTGCACACTTACAAATATTACATAAACACGTAATATTTAATTATACGGTTCAATAAATCAGATAAATAAATCAGAGATGAACTGTGACACTTATCTTTGCTGTAGCCTCAAAATATTTACAACTTAATGGTCAATTTAACACGCTTATATAAAACTGATCCCAAAATATTACATTGATATTCAACCCCTTCCTCTTTTTTTGTGCCTGTGCAAAAAATCTTGATATATTCCTCTCTTTTTATATTTGATTCCAGGGAGCTAAACTATTTTTTACCTTGACTTTATTGTCAATAAGACAATCAGTAAATGAGTCCCTAATAAGTTTTTATGCAAATGTTGCATTTTTGTTTTTCACTAATCTGTTATAATAAAAATGGATTAATCATTCAGGCTAATGTATATTTCCAATATATATCACAGTATTTATGTCATGCCTGAAAAAGATGCAAGAAAACATGAAAAGAGATGATTTTTGTTTTATTTTGGTAAATAATTCAAGCAAATATAAAAAAAATGGATTTATATTAAGAATAAATAGATGAATGCATACAAAATTGATAAACTTGAGCTGGAATACAGAAACATCTATGAACTTGTTTGTGTCTCTATGGTTCATGTGTTCATTCAAAAGTCATCATCACTTTCCTCCAACAGAGGGGGTCTCACGCCCCCCCTGGAAGGTCCGTTGCTCTTTGACATCGAGCCGTCCAAACTGTCATCCTCCAAATCCTTGCTCTCGTCCTCCTCTTCCTCGCCTTCTTCGTCTTCTTCGTCATCCTCATCCACATCAATCTCACTGTCTTCGCTCTGAAACGATAAGCAATTAGTAATAATTGCTTAAAAGACGAAGTCTGTTTCCAGGAATCAAGCTAAACAGTTTAATAACTAAACATCTATATTTCAGGGTGATGTGTTCTTTTTAATATAAACTTTTAGAAAACAACAATGAAAGGGGGAATATTTCAATTTAAACTAAACACAAAACCAGCTAATGTCTCTCATATCTCACAGGATGATCTAATCACCGAATAAAGTTTGTAGGGGAAAAAAATCCATCCTAAACTCTGAATTTAGTAGAAATTTTAAAAAGTACAGTTGCTCCAAAATTATTATCTCTTCAGTTTTGATTTTGTACTTTCACATTGATTTTTTGTTTTTTTAGAAATCAGTGTTTGATGATGAAAACATATGAGAATTTGCTCTTTAAAGGTGAATTTTGAGAATGGATTTTTCTTTTAAATACAAAAGGAGAAAGAAAAACGTATAAACTGACTCCTCGTCCCGCACAAACCTTTCCCTTTGGCTGTTTTTTGGAATGAATGGATGACTTTTTGCTGACAGCTGAAAACACCTTATGAAATTCAAGTGAAAGAAAATGTCACAACAAACAGTACAGAACAAGAAATATAACCAAAAAAAATTCAAAGACTAATCAGGTGAAAGGCTACACTTTAGCTGACTGAAATATAAAATAAAAAGTATTATTCCCATCGAGGAACATTTAAAACCACGAATGGTAAACAGAAAAAAGTGAAACAAATAAGAAATATTATTGTGTCAGGTTCTTCACTGACCTCATCGCTGTCACCACCTTGCATGTTACCAATAAAACGCGCCCCTCTCCCTTGGTAGGAAAAAAACAAAACATGAATGTATGAGAGTGAAAGAAATTGGCACATTTTCCACAAAACAGAATATTTATATTTGAGAACAAAGAATAATCTAAAGTTCTGTATTAAAATTTTTTTCTCCTAAGTTTCAGTAAGAACACAGCGAATACATCCAGTACCTGCTATCAGGCCGTTCCTCGTGAGTCGCGGTTTAGAGGGGCGAGACTCTTCAAAGTCGCTGTCTGACCCTTCGTCCTCTGGAACATCCAGGTCTGAGTCTGAGTCTTTCACTGCCAAAGACAACAACATGTTCAGAGAAGAAGACATGTTGTTTTAACTCAGCTTGGTGTGTGTCTGTGTGTGTGTGTGTGTTCAGTTTCCTTACAGGAACCCCTCATCAGATCTCGCTCCTCCTCTCTCAGTTTGTGCTGCATTATCCTCAGATTGTTTTCAGCTTCCTGGAGAGCGCACAAAACAACCTGGGTTAAATGCAATACTACAAAAATATCATCACTCTGCAGTCATCTTTTTTTGCATGGAGTGGGGTGTAATGTTCAATTTTTGCATAATAACCCCCTTTCAACGCTCTTAACTTTCTGCCACATCAGTCCAAATTATTAAAATTAACCTGGGTTATGATGAGTTTTACAATAACAAAGTAGCAATATCTTTTGCAAAAATGCATCTTTTTTTGGCTTTATTTTTAAATTAGGCATGGTTTTGTGTTCCTAAAGTCATATCTATCAGTTCACACACCTCAAACTTTTCCTGTTCCAGTCTGTGGTATTCCTTCAGTTGAGACTCCAGGAAGCTGAGGTTTCGAAACTTCTCCACGTACACCTCATAGTGCTTCTGCAGATCCTCTTCGATCTTCTCATATTCACTCATGAATGCTGGCCTAGAAGATTAGGAATAAAAGGGTTTTTTAGGGGGGGTTTTGTTTAAAGATTTGTTTCAAATTTAAAATAGCTTAAACATGATAAAATGAAACTAACAAGTTGTCGTTTTGTTTGTTTGCAGCCTTTTCGGCTCACAGAACTGACCTGACACTCTGCAGGGTCTGCAGCCTCTTTTGCTGCCGCTCCAGGTCTTGTTTTTTCTTCTCGATCTTTGCATCCAGACTGTTCTCATCCGAGACAATATTATTTAGCATCTCTTTGGTCTTTTCCACACTTTGCTAAAAAAAAAAAAAAAAACACAGATGAAAAAAAAAGCATACAATGTGCAAAATTCAAGGTAAAATATAGAAATTTGCCAGAATACTAACCAGAACCTCCTTGATGGCAGCTCTCAGGGCTTTTTCTGTCTCGTTGATATCAAGAGGTCGAGCGATGGCAGCACTTCTCATTTTCTGTTGGTTTTATAAAGGTAAACACAAAATAATACATTCTGTAAAATTTGTTCAATAGTTGGATTAAGATCTGAACTGTGTTTCCCTCACCCTCAGTTCCACCTCTTTCCCCAGTAAATCATATAAAGATGCTCCTTTGGATGTGACTTCAGATGCCAGCTGACGAGCTGTTTTAACATCTGAAATCTAGAGTAAAAAACAAAATCTAATTAATTCAGCACACTTTTTTTTTTTGGCCAAGATTTCAAAAGAAATACCATTTGTGGAAAAAAGAATTTTGTTATTTGTTTTTAAGATTTCTACAGCTGCTTGACCAATTGAGAGATTTCATATAGGATGCATTATTCCACAGAAATAGTCTACAGTTGCCTGAGACGTGTATATCCTTCAGATACAGAAAGTCAAATAAAACAACTTTATATTTAAGAAACCTTGCATAATACACACAATTTTACTCATTTTGTCACATAAATCGCACATTTTCTTTTGAACTTGGCTCAGCTAAAGTGAAACAGGAAGTGATATCAAAGGGGAACTCTTTAAGAAAGACAACTCTGGTCTTTATTGAAACAATATTTAAAACTTTAACTGTTCCTCATCTATCTAAAGGTGACTGAAAATAATCTAAAGAAACATCAGATTCGTCTCCACAGTCTGTCTTAGCTATTGTAGCAACGCTCTGTTTACACGCAGATGTTCCCCTTTGACGTCACTTCCTGTTTCTTTACATGCAAACATCTCAACAACTGTTCATCTCAGCAGTGTGAAATTAGTTTTGCAATATGTTATTAAAGTTATCTTTCAAAAAAACGTGTTCATATTTATTACAAAAATCTGATGACACAGGCACTTTAAAGTGTGAGGAGTCTGAGTCTGCCATATTGCTCAGGTAGGCAAAGTCACATCTAGACCATTAAATGTAGAAATGTTTTGTTTTACATTTCTGCTTCATTGATGCATTTAATATGAAGTAATTGTTAGATTCTAAATGTGTGATTTTAATACTGTACTTAACTCTTAGTGACTTTGTTAGTTAAAATGCTCACAGCTTACTACAAGGTTAATAAATGACTGCGTATAAAACATTATAGATATAATAAACACACAGATTGAACTCACCCGTGAGCCAAGGTCAAACTTAAACTTGCCGTTTTCTTCTTCCACTGTGTCCTCCAGCGCCATCTGCTTGGTTTTCATGGCGCCGTAAAGCATCGAGGTGATCTTTAGCATCTCTTTCACTGCGTAGCCATCTGCTTGGTAGAGATGTTTGGTATTCAACTTGATGTGAGCCTTTGTCGCCTAAAACCAAGTTAGAAAACGGTTAAAATAGACTAATTGGAATTTAAATTAGCAAGAATATGGAGCATTATCTGTACAAATAGGTCACCATAAACTGAGCCACAGCCTTGATGAAAAACACTCGGTCTGACTCTGTGTCCACATCAGTGGGGATGTCAATAGTAGGTTCGTATCTGAAAGAGGGACAAGGTTAAAAGAGACGAAACAAATTCAAATATATAAGACCACATCATTTTTAAACTTCCAACAGAACTAAATAATTTTTTTAATTAAATGAAATAATTTGACAGCTGAACAAATGTTTTTCTTTCTTTTTATTTGAAACATGCTCAAGCATACCTCTTTACAAGCCAGGTAAGGATTTCTGCCACTAAGACAAAGTTTGGGGTTCTGAAATTCTCCATCGATATTAAGCGAGGGTAGCCCAAGGCCCTCATCATTTCTGTAAAATCTGTCAAAAAAAGGTTTATTGTTTCAACAATATATAACTCTCTACATTACGTATGAGGAAGAGAGCAGGGGTCGCTTACTTCTAAGGTCTCTGAAAGACATTTTGCACTGAAAAGTAAGAAAGAAAATGTGAGCTGTATTAACATATGTATTCATTGTTATAATGAAAAAAGGCGACAGATTATAGAAATCAATAGATTTTTGCTTATTGGGATTTCAACGACAAGTGATATAAGAGAAGCAATGGTTTTGTAATAGATAACCTCGGTTTACCTGTTTTCCTTTCCTTCGCCAGCAATATCGCAGGGAGTTTGTAGCTAATTAGCTATGTTAGCAATAAGCTAACGCTTTGAGTCACAGGCGACGAAGAACAAGTTAGCGTCTAAAATTACAGAACAACTTTTCTTTTAGTACCCAGTTAGTACTAGTTACCAAACGAATCTGCAAGTATTTGCGATCGCTATGTTCAAGCTAATTACTCCCCAACATCCGCCATAGATGGTCGCCATAGAAACAGAATCTTATCTACGGAAAGCCGACTGGGTCAAAACGCTTTGAAAGAAATATTTAAATAATGTATTTTTGCGGGGTTTTTTTTTAACTCGCTTTTTTTTATATAACTCATTTGTTTTATTCTCTTGTATCCTATAAGTGTATGTTTGTCTTTACTCAAATTAAAACGATGTTTGATTTGGATTGTTTGAATATTTCATATAGTAATAATAATTTCAGAACTACACAAAAAAGTTTAAAGTGTAGCCTACACGCAGACATAGCAGATCATTTGTTTTTATATCACCCTTTTTATTTGCATACTATTGTCACACAATTTCCTCCTTCACTATATCCAAATATATGTTCTTCTTCCTTTTGTCTATATTACTCTAACATCTATTCTTGGGCTAACATATTCACATATTTTTCTTCATAGCAATCATAGTTTTTCTAACTTTGTTCTCAGATGAGTGTTTTGTCTAAAAACCTAAACTGTTAAGAAGAAGTTAAATTATTCAGAAATGTGTTTTGGGAAAATTATAGCCAGTTTCCAAAAAGGGTTTATTTACATTGTCATTATTACACTGTCCTGTGTTTGCATTCATGTATAGTTTATTAAATAATACAAATTAGGTTTTTATTTATAAAAAAACAGGCAACTTATCAACTTGTAAAATATGGAATGCAAAGAAGTGTGCAGACAATTAAACAGAGTTGTAAAGTAACTAAGTACAAATACTTTGTGACTGTACTTAAGTAGAAATTTTGGTTATCTGTACTTTACTTGAGTAATTATTTTTCAGTCTTTTTACTTTGACTCCTTACATTTAAAAAAAAAGTAATAAGTAGAAAGTTGTTTCTCCTTTTTTTATTTCGGCTTGTTATTGTTTAAAAAAATACTATCATGAAAAACTGTGGCTCCTGGATACAGTACATTTTAATGTGGTTGGATGAGAAGTATAAATATACCATTCTTTTACTGTATTTAGTTTGTACACAATCCATCAACGCTACATGCCATTAGAAAAAACATTTTTTTGGAGTGGTCACCTCCCAATCAATGTATTTTGGAAAATCTAATTGTTCATTTTTACTGAATACTTTTACCTTTATAACATAAGTACATTTTATGTCAGAAATTGACTTAAAGTACAAAATAAATCAGATACTTTAAGACTTTTACTTAAGTAATATTCTTAGAGAAAACTTTAACTTTTACCAAAGTATTTTAAGATAAGATACTTGTACTTTTACTCAAGTATCACTTTGAGGTACTTTAGAACACTGCAATAAACAGCTTCATGGTATTTGCATTGATCTATATATTTCAGCGGATGTGTGCTATGTTGATACAGTACTATCCAAATCCACAAGGTGGCGACATATCCAATAATAATAATAAAAAAAACACCCTTGCAACTAGGTACATCCTATTTTTTAAAATGAATTGGGCAAGAAATGTTATTAAAAAAAACTACATCCATTTTGAATTTTATACCCCATCACATATTTTCCCGTTTTGGTGGCCTTGAATTCATTCTAAAATGTAATTATAATGTATCTAAATTGCATCAGAATTTCACAAACAGATTCTTTAGCTTGGACTGTGGTGTACAAACACAACCTTTCACCCCACCAATATAGCTATATGGTATAATAAAGATATATTACATAGGAACAAATCACTTTTCATGGATTTCTGGTTTCCAATAAAATTTGGCTGGTGAGTCAGTTATTTAGTCAGGATGGTCTATTCTCATACAATGAGTTGATAGCAAAATACAATGTTAATGTGACTTGACTTTAATATTGTTATTAAGGCAATTTTTATCTGGAGTTCGAGAACTCTTTAAGAACACACTTATACCGTCTTCTGGATTATTACCTCCCCTGTGTTTGCTTGTCCGGAAGGTAAAATGTTTCTCATCGCATCCACAAAAACTAAAAATCGAGAAATTTGTGCCCTATTTCAAAAACACACTGTTACCACCCAGTATATTATTTTATACTGGTCGTGTAAATTGGAAAAAAGTTTGTATGCTTTCATATACATTTTTATAATCACTAATCACTATGCTAAACTTAAAAAGGATATTAACACAAAATGTTCATTTTGAGATTCTCGTCCTGAAACTGTTGTTCACCTTTTCTGGCCTTACATTCATACAAAAAGGAAAGATGTTGATTTGATATTGATAATGTATAAATAAAAAGTGAAGGTATAAAAAGCTTGGGTTTTTTTCGTTCTATATAGCTACCTTGTTTTTTTGACATTGACAGGAATTTAAAGATTGTGTTTTATTTTATGTATGTTTTGTAATTTAGAAATAAATGTGCAATATTGAAATAAAAAAAGTCAAAATAGTCTGGTGATACGTAAGGCACACGCTGAACTTTTTATAATGCAGATTTTTATCAGAGGAGAGCAGTTTCTAATATATTTAGTTGAAGTACTCCACCGTGTCCACCAGGCGGCGACACTTCTGAGTTAGCTTAGCCACGGGTCTTTTGTTGTATGGGCTGTTCTACTGACGCAGAGAGCATGATGGAGCAAACTGGAGAGCCCCCTGTCAGCAACAACAGCCCGACCAGCAACGAACCTTCGGCCTGCGGCCTGCACAGCAAACGCGTCAAAGAGCTGGAGAATGCCGCCCTGCAGACCACTTTGATATCACAAATGGAGAAAGAATCCGGAGCGGATCCCGGGAGCCGGGCGGAGCAGCACTCCGGGCAGGGCGAGCAGTCGAACGGCTTGTCCTTGAGTCACCACCGGCAGGCCCAGCTGCAGCTCAGCGCGGGGGAAACGGAGCCACCGGGCACAAACGCGGCCAAGCAGCGGGTCGAGGAGGAAAGGACGCTGACGGACCATTTAAATAAACGACTTCTTTCCTCGTTCCTGGAAAAGCTGAACGAGAGGGACTTGGCGCTCCCCGGTGTTCAGCGGCTGGACTGTGCTGTTGCCGACGAAGACTCGAACAGGGCCGCGGAGGAGTGGTGAAGAAGCTCCGGGCTGGAAATCAATGGAGGATTCAGGACCAAGGTGCACGAAAGCACAATCTTTCAGCTATAAAGATAAAACTATTGTTAGTTTCATAAAAAAAAGATATGTGTGTCCGGGAATGTTATCAGAATGCTTGAATAAGTAAGACATATGCAATAAATGAACATAATGCGACTTGAAGTGTGTTTATTCAACATTTAACTGGACGCCATGATGGATGCAGCTGTAGCTGCGTTCTCAACATTCACCACTAGATGTCAGTGTTTACACAAATAAAATTTAAGATTGAGCGTAATGAAGAGTGTTTGGAGAACACTAACGTTTAGTTGTGTTGTCTTGCGGGTCAAAAGTGACCCACTAGCACGTTTAGCTGTAGAAAAAATACCTTAAACTTTATTTTTCC
>JAUBOC010000103.1:7240412-7258909 GCA_032275365.1 Anablepsoides cearensis | reverse complement strand
TCCTGTTTCACTTTGACTGAGGCAAATTCAAAAGAAAGTAGGCCAGTTATGAGACAAAATGGGTAAAATCATGTGTATTATGCCAATTTTCTTAAGTATTAATAAGTTTTCTTTGACTTTTTGTATTTGAAGGATAGGCATGTCACAGGCACTTTAATGTCTTTACGTGTAACAATAATCTGTACAGAACAATTCGTTTATCCTAAAGAGACTTGTTCTAAACAGCTTTAATCGAGGTACCTGAGGCTCCGTGACCGAGGCCGTACGACCGTCGAGGGCCGCCCATCCTCGTCTGTAATGCTGTCCGTGCTGCGAAAGTGCTTGAAAAGGAAGTGCAGCTCATCTTGTGTTGGCTGGTAGGGAAGCTGGTGAAGACGCTCCTGGGAGGACGAGGAGGACTACACACACACAAACAAAAATCCATTAAAGAGAAAATTATTCAGCTTCTAGTGTAGTTTCAAGATATTTATGACCCCCCACACAACAACCACCTAAACTATACTGACTGACAGTAAAGGACACTAAACAACTAATGGTAAATGGACTTATTTAAATAGTGCCTTCCAGCCAAGAATTCTCAAAGTGCTTCACTCTACAATCTGTGCCCTCATTTACCCATTTACACAGCAGATACAAAGCTTATCTAGATAGATCACTGTATACAGACTGATCAGTGCTTAAATCACACACATACTGATGGGACACACATCACAGTGACAGTTCAGTGTCTTGCCCAAGAACACTTACAACACATGACTGATTAGTGGTGGAATCGAACCTCTAACTCTCACAGTGGAGGACAACTCCCCGGACCGCTCAACAACAGCCACACACAACAACAAAATTTTATTATTAGACTTTTGTATCTTCTTTACTAGTGTGTCGCTGCAAATTAATTAGTTTGAAGTACTAAACTACAGTACATAAAAGATCAAATGAAACACTTTGGTTGATCTGAAACTCAAAATGTCCCACAAAGGCAGTTATTTCTTGGCACCTGTTCCATCCCAAATCCTTTTTTCTGTAACACCACAAAAACAGCTGAATGTTTTAAACAAGCTGTGTTGCAAAGTGTGGGATGAGTAAGACGGATTGAAGCAAGAGGGATTTTAAAAGTCCCAAGTGCAGTGATTTGTTTGTGCCATCGGAGAATAATTGAACTCTTATTTCCTGCTTGGGTCAAAATGACCCAGTTTTAAAACCGAGGCCTTGAGTCATTTGGACCAAAGAGCAGCAGGAGGGTTAAGAAGATGCTGTTGATCCTGATCCTGCCCATTTAGTGGCATGACTCTTCAACAGAGGGATCAGCTAGTGTTGTTGTTGTAAAACAAAAAACTTGTTCAGACAAGTTAGACAAGCTGTGATTAAGACCAGGCAAGTAAGAATTTCCCATGTAAACCAAAACTGTTTCCTTATGGCGAGTTTGGCCTACATCTGAGTTGAAACCTCTCATGTTTTAAAAACATGTTAGATTGCTCCATTTTACACCAGAACTATGTTAGAATCAGAGGTGTCAAGTAATAAAGTACAAATACTTTTTTTTACTTATTTAGAATTTTTTGTAGGATTATATTTACTTTTATACTTTAAGTAGATTTAAAATCTGTACTTTTACACTTTTACTTGAGTTAAAAAGCTTGAGTTGATACTTCTACTTCCAAAAAAGTATTTTTAAACCCGAGTATCTATACTTCTACCTAAGTAATGAATGTGAACACTTTTGATTACCTCTGGCTACCATTAATAAATTTAACCCCAACCCAAAAAGTGAACCTGTTCAGGATTTTATTGTACCCAAAATAAAAAAAATTAAGCATGTGTGAAGTTGTCAAAATAATAACTAAAACCTGTTAATATGGGTAACAGGATAAAGAGTGATAAAATCAACTTAAGCAGAATTATTTACACAATTGAGTTGTGTCCTGAATGCTGGGGCGCTGAACATGATGTAAGCGGTCTGCAATCTGTTGCACTTTGATGTGTTGTGAACAGAAGAGAACAAGAGGGAAAATGTCTGAGAGATCTTTTATTGTGATGTCTCCGTATAATTGAGGGTAGTGAGGTCATCTGCCCTCGCTGACGTCAGGGCATGCATCCAACACATTCATATTTGTTACCGACTTGGCACGCTTTCAGAATATCAAACGAGCTATCTGAAACTTTCAGGACCCTGCTGCTGTGACAGATAAGCAGTGGTTTTGTTTAAAGTCCCCCTAAAACCTGACTTAAAGATCTTATAAACACACATGCGAGCTATCTTGTTAACATCAGGACACGCAGACTGTGTGTATTCTTTCCAACATTGCGTTCCGAAGGCTGTGAGAATGACTCACAGAAGCAGACGATGCAGAAAAACAAATAGCGGTTTGTCATCTTGGTCCTGACATTTTCTGGCCCTTATTGCATAAACCAATGTGTGACTGACTGACTGAGGTGTTGAGAGTTGTTTGGGTGCCACAAATCAATCAGGGCGGGGGGGACAGCGACGTGTTTTTGGGTGACTTACCGAGACGGTGGAACTGGGTGGATTGGTTCCATAGCCCGACGATGGGAGGGAAGCCAGAGACCACCTTCGGCCCTCGGCTCTAAGCGAAAGACATGAATATTACATAAGCCTCAGCAGCACAAGTCCTTACATAAGAGCAATAAGTAAATGCATTTTCTCCTCAAATAGGTATTTTTCATCATTTCAAGCAAAAATCAAGCAGCAGCTTAATAAAAATATTCCTGCCAGAAAGAAAAAAAAAAATTGTAAAATTCAAAAAAAAGGGAGCTACCTGTCAGCTCGAGCCAAGTGGCTGATATCACGACAGCAAGAAAGAGAGGAGAAAAGCAGGAAAAAAAAACAGGGATTCAGTAAGTTAGAGGATTCTTGTGCAAGTGATCCTGTGACCTGTGGCATTCAGCTGAGGGATTAGTACTGACAACGCACGCTCCCCTTGCCAGTTCTCGTTTGTTCAAACAAAAAGCGCACAAGAACAAACCAAATTAATTTGAAGATATATTTTACATAACTGAAAGCCTTGCACTTTGAAGCACTGTAAGGGGAAGGTTTACAGGGATGATATTTGATTTTTTTTCCCCTGTTTGTTTTGGTTTTGAAGGCATGCAGTAGTTAAGGTAAATATTATGTGCGTTTCAAACTAAACTATTTATGCTTATGTCTTGCTTGACTTTAGTATTTGTACATGACACAGTTCAAGCTGCTCACTTAAAATACTTTTTATACAAGAAGATGATCTATTTTTCTTTCAATCTGTTGTTTTTCACTAGTCTTTATCTAGTCTCAGACAGGTTGATAGGCCAAGCACCGAAACCTCTCATCAGTTTTTAATGCTTCTTCTAGGGTTTCTTCGAGGTGCCGTTTTTCTTTTAGGCTTCATCTGCCTGCAGCGAGACAAGCCTGTTACCATGGGAACCTTATTGAATGATGTGGGGGGGGGGGGGTTCAGGGGTACCCTCCATCTGACTGCGCTCATCCTGTTGAGGGGGAGTCGGCTGTAAGGAGACCTGGCAGAGAGGGGAAGGTGTGAACGCTCCGGGCTGAGTCAGCGCTGCCGTTTCTCCTCCTTCTGTCTCACAGACTGTCTGTCTTTGTCCCAGAACACACAATGAATCCACCAGGAAACCCTCAGGGTGGCAGAGGTTTGCATTTAGTTTTTTTTTTATTATTATTTTTTTAACTCGTCCTTTATTTAGTGCCAAATGCTGCAGATTAATAAAGTTGACTGTAGAAACGGCCTGTAAATCTGTTGCAAATAAGGTTTCATCTGCATTAACAACAAAAAAGTTAACTAATTTTAAAGAAATCATCATAAGCATTTACCTGCATCAGTGCACATTAGTAAATTACAAATATATAGAATAAAAAAATAAACTCTTTATGAATAATTACAAAGGGAAGAATGGTCAAACTGGTTCCATCCAAAACAAGTGTAATCAAATTTTATATCCAAGAACCTTCGGCTGCAACCAAATTGGTTTCTCACCCGAGGGGTAAAGAGGCTGTAAAAAGAGATGACACACCTTCGAGCAAATGGGAAGTTGAGGCAGGCACCGGCTGACACATTTCGAGGGCTGTCCAGAGGGCTGCTCACAGCTGAAAAAAAGAAATTACAGAGTTAGTGATGGTGCGATTTACAGCTTTAAGAATAAACGGCTGAAAATAAAACAAGAGTAGAGCACATTACAACACCCGCCATCAAACTATTATACATCTATAGCAATATCAAACTATTATACATCTATAGCAATATCAAACTATTATACATCTATAGCAATGACCCGTTTAACTCAAAACCTTTTGTCTGAAATCTTAACTCAGAAATTATGCAAAACCATTATAAATGATTGATTAGGCCTTAGCGTATTGTGGTATCACTATTCTTTTAAATCCATGCCAACTTGTAGATGATGTCATTCATTTCCCACGACACTATTGTTTAGCCCATTGCTAAACACAGGATGTGTATCAAGTTAGATTATCTTAAGTGGATCAAAAGTTACGGCCCAGACAAGGCAAAGTTTATGAATATACGGATGGAGACTATACCGTAACGCATCTGTCTTTCGACGGGGGTTTAATAAAAACCACACAACTTAGTTCGTAACTGTAAATATTAGGTAAAGAATGACACTGTGGTCGTGCAGCAACCTTCAATTGGCGTGACATTAGCGCTCACCTCAGAGAGGTCCAAACATATTATTATTATTGGTATTACTTTTCAGACCATCACGCCATCAATCTGCACACTTAATGCACAGGAAAGCCTCTTCTTGTTTTGTTTAGAGTCTGGCTACGCCAGAGACTGTGGTTGTTTATATGCAAGCGTCTGAGCACCCAATTAGGTCTTGATTTAACTCGGTGATTAGATAATCCTTTGCATGATTGAGCTCTAAAGGGACAACATCTACACACTGCTATGTGAAGCGCTCTGGAGCAAAACACTTTTCACAAAGTGCAGCTGATGGTGGTGTTAAGGGACACTGTGAGCACTGCAGTTTCCAAAAGCACGAGGATGACATCAACATAATCATATCATAAATCTCCTGCCTCTCAACTAAACAACAAACTCCTCCAGTTTCTCTTTAGCTTTTCAAGCAGTCAGACTTTCTAGACCTTCAGAAAGCGCAGAGAACTAACACTGGTACATAAAATCGTCTGAGTTTCATTTTACCCGTGCTGAGTGAGAGCGGGGAGAGTGGCCTGGACAGTGTGGGTGAGGGCGTCCCAACCCCGAGGCTCTTCCTGTTGCTGCTGCGACAGCTGTTTTAGAAGAGAGAGAAGACAAAAAGTCAATCGCCTACCACCCTGAACACACGGCATTACATATCTGCATCCCTGTTCAGTTTCTATGAAAATGATTCTGTCAGTTTGCAAATCAGGTGATTGTGACAGGACAAGGGGAGAGCAGCAGAAAAAAAAAAACGCTCCGGAAGAAACAAAACCACTTGGTAATTATAGCTTCTTTGTTTAGCAGCATATGGCTTTGAAATGGAAACTATAACAAACTCAATGAGCTTGAAACTGGCAGAATAGGTTTAGTAATTCACATAAAAAAAAGGTAATTCTCGCATAATTGGCAGTTAATGTTCGTTCCATAAAGCTGCAGCTCTTTTCTAATTTTTTTTTGTTATAATTTAGTTTTTATGTCGGTACAGAGATAAGATAACCAGGTATATTCAGAAAAACTGAACATAATTACAGTGGCCTTGACTGAATTCACCTAAAATTAAGCATTTTAGTCATGCAAGAATGGGATTCTGTGCTTCTGTGTGTAGAGCAGCAGCTTGTAGACACCGAGACAGTGGGCAGATTAAACGACAACTGACCTCTAAAGAGGTGGACTTTATCCTCTAAGCTTGGATTGTTGTAAAATGCTAAAGGATGTTAAAAAAAATCTGTTTTGCGCGTGGGAGTGGCGGAAATGTTTTGTTTTTATTGTGTGTGCACGCAAGACTTGATTTTTCTTTCCTGAACCAATAAAGTGATAAAAAACACCAGATTTCTTATCATCAGTTTAAATAGTTTGCATTAACTACTGTCAGGACTCATAAAACACACTGTGTACTATTATTGTTTTTGTTTGTTTTTTTGCATGGGGGACTCTAGGTGAAAACAAAGTCCTTGGACCCAATGACATCAAATGAGTTTATACATCTATAAAGTATAAAGGTGTACGTGCAAGTTGGTGCTTTGTTGCCCCCAGGAATAAGTAAAAAAAAAGATATTACAATAGTTTTGGGGGTGCAGTTTAAATCTAGCTTTACTTTCTGTCCAATACAAGATCTAATGAAGGTGCATCTAACAGAGAAACAAAAATAATCTTAATCTGAACAGCAATATATTGTGCCAGAGACAGGACAATGACCAAAACAATTTTGATAACCATTTACCTTTTTTTTATTAGCTACAAAAATGTGCTGCGTGGTTTACTACAGATGAGGCTATGATACCTCTGCAGTTTCTTTCTTTCTGCCCACTGAGATTCAACTCAACTTGTGAGATTATTTCTGCCTTCAGAGCAGCTCTGCCTTGAGAAAGATTATGTAACTACAACTCCAAATGCTGCGAGCAAATGCAGGACACAACTGCATATATACATGGCTGCATGTGGATGAAGAGGGAAACCTGATGAGAGCCAAAAACAGGAAAAAAAAAAAAAAAAGGTAAACCTACTGCCAACAGACTTCAGGTCAAAGGAACTGTTTTTGCACTGACAGCAACAGCAGGCTAAGCCTAATCCACAGATGTCCAGGTCTGCCTGTTTTATTAGGATATTTTTGCTGTTGCATCAGGCTTTTTTTTAAAGATGATTTGGACCACACTCAATAAATGAGATCTGCAGTATTAACTTGTCATCTATATCAGATAAAACACTGGGCTTTTTTAACTTACTGCATTTTAATTAAGACACTGTGAAAAAGGAAGTGTAACTTGCGAGTCTTGGTTGCAGATCTAAGAATTGTGCTGCTATTAAAATGCAAATTTAAATATTTCAAGGCGTTTTTTAAAATCTGGTGAGAGCAGAAAAGATCTGAAACACTGCTGCTTGTTTTAAATTAAGATTTTAGCCAATATAACGAACGACAAAAGAACCAAAAACAACATGTTTGCCCTCATTTTTCTCAGCGATCCTCTGTATCAGGTTGCATATTTTGTTTGTTTACTAATAAACAATGGCTTTTGCAGCTTTGTAAAGGTCAACAAGCAGTCTAGATGTTATCTGAGATGCTTTTAATCCCTGTTGTTTATTAATGTTGATGTGTTTTTTTTATCTGAGAAACTGCATCTTGAGTTTGGTTTAATCCAAACACGAAGCAGGCTTGCTGCGAGCCAATATCAACAAAGCACTTTCAGCTAGCTGATGTTAAGCCTATGAAAATATAATTTTTATAGATTCAAACATGCGTAAACTGGATCCACAACTTTAGGCTTTAACATTTGATGAGAGTCGACTCATAAAGGTTGACTTTAAATAAAAAACCGTCCATATTTGACGCAATTTTAACGAGTTCTCAGTTTTAGAAGCTAGCTTAAACACCCAGCTGCTGACACAAAGAAGACGAATATTAGTTTGAACAAAAAACAAAACTACTAATAAAAATCCACGCAACAGTATTTTAACGCAATAAAAATGTCACATAACATCGAGGCTTTTGAATGGTTTTAATTTAAACCTTATTTGCGAACTCTTGAGTACCTTTTTGAGCGTTTCAGCAACGCAACCGGAGCGAAGCGGGACTTGCTTTGGCTCGGCACCGCAGACCAGTGACTGGGATCAGACATGCTGCTGGAAGGGTTTGGGGGTTGTTTCTATTATTGTTATAATTTTTCAAAGACCAGAAGCTCGGCTGAAGGTGAAACCCGCTCCTTTTCCTCCTCCTCCCGCTGAACATCGTCTCCTCATCTCGGCGGTTCCTTTTGTATTCCCCCTCTCTCTGTTTGCCTCGTGCAGCAGTACTCCACGACAACACACGCAGACGAGCAGTTTACACCGCCCTGTCCGCCGTCTGATAGAAGCCTACGGTCCGAAAAAACCCCTCCATGACAGCCCCTCAGGTGTGTGACGCCGCCCGCAGAGCGGCCACTCGCCGTTTCTTTGGCCGAACCGTCGCTGCTTGTCTGCGGGTTGCCGCGATGTGTGTGTGTCTGCGTGAGGAAGCTGGATCCCGATGCTGCGTTCATGTGCTGCTCGTTACTCTTAGTTGCACAAGATTTTTTCCAAGTATCAGCTTCTATGTAAAAGTTTCATAGATCAATATTTTATTTAATCAATATTTTTACTCGTTCGTTAACAAACCTGCTAGCAAGTAAAAATATATTCTTTTTCCCTACATCAAATGCGCTGTATTAGATCACAGCAAGTGGTCGTCTGGGTCAAGAAGTTACAGTTAAATGTGAATAATTTGTGCCAATGTGAGGCTTAAGTGACATGAATAATAATAATAACAATAACAATAACAATAATAATAATAATAATAATAATAATAATCAGTTGCCATCTGTTTTTGTTTGACAGGTGACCGAAAATTTAAAAAAGGAAGCTGCATGGTAGTTAATGTGATGCAAATATTACCTCTGATTTATTTTCTTCTTGTTCATTCTTTTACTTTGGCTGGATAAAATTCATGTGGTTGTACCCTCAAATTTTGAAAATCTTTATGTGATCAGTGCAAATTTAACAGCCTTTATACAGCAGTAAATACACCTCTCTCAGCAGCGTGTTTACCTTCTTGATCACGGCTACGTTCACAATAAACTGACAATTTCCTACAGAACTTGAAAGCATCTCAAAAATGATGGATTGTACCATCATTGTCAGGTGGGGGGAGTTCTTGTCAAACTCGTAAACAGTGGCACATCCCACTGCCTAAAGTTTCTTTATCGACATTTTACAAACACTGTATCTATATCTACATACATAAGTCACAGTATTAACTTATAAAAACATGTAATTAATAAAAAGGTAAACTTTTTTTCTACTAAAGCAAAATGTGAAAATTAGGATTCTGGCTCCACAAAATGTCCTCTAAAAGAACATTTTTAAAGTGCTTGTGGCATGCATTTCCTATAAATATAAAAATGTGTCAAAAACAATTTAATATTCAGGAATTTTTGGCATAGTACACAAGATTTTATCCATTTTGTCACAGAGCTGGCACCTGCCAAATAGAAACAGAAAGCAACAGCAAAGAAAACTTTTTAAAAAGGGAAACATCTTAGTCTGGCTCTTCTTCATCTCTCTTAAAATGATTTAAGTCACTACAGTCTGTGTTGTTATAGCCATTGTAGCACTGCTCTGGTAATTGCAGGCGTTCCTCTTTGTCATCACTTCCTAATACTGTGTCTGCAAATAAACAACTGTTCGTCTCACTGGTGCAGTTTTTTTTCTTCTTTTTCTTTCTTTTTTTTTTTTTTTTTTTGCAAAATAGTTTTTCCATTCATGCATTTGTATTTATGTAAAAAAAATGTTGGTCTCACAGGCACTTTCCATCCTCCTTTTTTAGTATTTATCTATTTATCTATTTATTTATTTATTTATTTATTTATTTGTTTATTTATTTATTTGTTTGTTTGTTTGTTTGTTTGTTTGTTTGTTTGTTTATTGCTGCATCCAAAATTAGAACTGGATGCAAAGCAGAAGCATGTGTCTAGATGGTGAAAGAATGGTGAGTGGGGTGTGGTAGTGTCTCTGATGCAAAATGGTGTGAATGAAGAACAAACACCAGCAGCCTGACTGTGTTATTGTGTTTGTGAAATATATATATTATTTTGCAGTTCTGGTAAAAACATGCCTTCCTTCCTCTCCCCTGCAGAGCAAAAGGGATTCGTTACTGTACAGTGTGTTCTGTGACAGCCGAGCTCTGCTCACACATCCAGAAACACGCTGGATGCATCCGCTTCTGTTTGCACTGTTGCCTTCCTCCACAGCACCCAGCATTGTTGCCTAGCAACCCACATCCAGACAACTGATAGGTTGAAACAAAATACACCTCAGCATATAAAACTACCTACAATAATAAAATATCAAAAATGAGCTATTGGTTTACCGATAATATCAAGTGTTTGTTCAGCATCCTTTCACACAAATCTCCAGTCTTGGTAAAGTGTTTACATTTAACCAGTCATGTTCAAACACCTGTAATGTATTTTTACCAGTAACATTTTCACTGTACATAGCTAAAATACTCTCAAACACACAGCATCGGCTGCCAGCTGAAAGACTTTTTCTGCAGGATTGCTCAGATTTTCTTTGAATTATCAGCGCCTCTAGTGTTTGGACATGGAACTGCACCCACCCTATCGCTCCCAGAAAAAGGTCATATGCGTGAAAGGACAGGGGCACTTCAGGGGGCCAATCCGATTTCAGCATTGGGGCCAATGCCCCTGTGGCCCCGCCCCTAGAACCGCCCCTACTATAGAGCATGTTTGCACGTTAACTTGTTTTATTTTAATTGACTTTAGTTCCAGTGTGTTAATCTTCTCGTGTGGCCTGAAATTTGTAAAAAGATTTATATTTGTTCCAATTTTTTGGAGGCAAAAGTCTTTTTAAAAGTTATAAATGTATTTTAGAGGTGGGGAACTTATTTCTAGCAGCTGAGCAGGTTGGGAGGTGGTTATTTAATTTTATTTGTTGTTTTTTTTTTTTAAGTCAGGCTTTGAGACGTAAAATGAATTTGAAGCTGATGTTTTGAAAAAAATCTGTGAAATTTGAAAAAACTTTTTCTATACGTCAGTACGACGGAGTATTAGGGCCACACAGCGAGATTTTTTTTACTTTTTTTAATTATGAGAATAAAGTCATAATATTACAACGTTAAAGTTGTATGAAAATAAGGTCATAATATTAGGAGAATAAAGTTGTAATTATACGAGATTAAAGTAATAATATTCTAAAATTAAAGTCGTAATACTATACCCTTTACACAAAAAAAGCATGCATTTACCACTGCATTAAAATGAGGAATGTAGAGCATCTTGTCAAGTTGTCCTTTTAGTATTGCTTAAAATAAATAGTTAATCTTTTAGCACATTAGCATCAAAATATCAGTAGCAGCACTTGGAAATTGTGCAAACGACTATAAACTGAAGCATGCATTGACTTTATTTAGTCATCATGTAGCTAATTTGGATGAAAGCATATTAATCTAACAGTGACCCAGTCATCCTGGACTACTTTATAAACATGGCTGTCCACAGAAGGTGTGTAAAAAATAAGGAGGAATCGAGAAATGAAAACTGGACACGTCATGTAATATTACGACTTTTTTTCTCATAATATTATGACTTTATTCTCATAATATTATGACTTTAATGGCGTATTAATAATTAAAAAAAAAGAAATCTCTTTGTGTTGTCCATACAACTTGGCATGTTTGCAGTCAAAATGTCATGACGAACCGTACTGAACACACTTGCAGCATTACAAGGACAATACCTGTTGGAATAGGATTGATTAAAACATAAAACAAAGTTTAGGAGTCTCTGAGTGACCTAGCTGTCTTACCTCCAGGGATGAAGGGTTTGTAAGGGGCTGCAGGGGCTACAGGGACTGCAGGGGCTCAGAAGGGTTGGACTCTGGAAAGTGGGGGATAAACTGCAAGGCAAGACATGGTCGCATGGATTAGTGTCGGACTCAGTAACTCCTCACCCAGACGTCTGTCATCTGTCAGCTCCAGAGCTTTGTTCTGAAGGGTCAGAGGTCGGTGCTGGCTACATTCTGGCTGATATCATCTGCTGATGGTGACTGCAGACTCTAAATACAGTGTGTGACTCATGCTGGCAAAATCACAATGAGGATTTTTTTCTTTTTCAACACTGACTTATTATTGTCCATCTCACAAACTTCAAAATAAAGTGTTGAAATTAGGGATGCACTGATATGAAAATTTTAGCCGATATCGATATCCGATATAATTATTGCTGTTATGTCTGATAACTGATATTTATCGATATTGCACAAACAAACTTAGGCCACACTTTTATTACTTCAGTTATTCCTGGCTATGCAGCATCAATATCACTATCATGATCAAACAGATGTCGCTCAACCAACCATCTCCCCTCCCAAAACAGAAACACAAAGCTAAAAAGTGGGAAATCAATATCGGACATTAATATCAGCCTAGTTTTACATATCGGACCGATACTGATATTCTAAACAATGATCAATCTTGTCCAATACAGATATTAATGCTGATATATTGTGCATCCCTATTGGAACTTTGGTGACCTGGCAGCAAGTTAGTTTTGTTTACATGAGTGCCGGGTTCAAAAGTTAGCTGTTTATTGGTTGAAAACAGCAAAGGGCAACTGGCGGCCCGTGGGCCACTTATGGCCTGCAGGTGACTTCCGTCCGGCCGCTAATGACGCCTCACCCAAAAATAAATAAATAACAAACATTCAAAGTAGCTCTTAGAATCTAAGAGCTGCTTTGAAGGTGTTTTTAATATTTCTTTTTAAGAAAAATATTTTGGAAGGTAGATGTTCACAGAGTTTTAAGGCAAATCCATGTGCTTAGTCTGCCATGAAGGATTTAAATCTCCACTACAATATGTTGCACAAAGCTAAATACCAGAAGTTTACTGAAGTTGCAAGAACATAAACAACAGTGACTCTTTGCCGGAACCACAACCACACTGGACTCAAGGCCGTCACACTTCAGCTTGCTGTTGTGTTTAAGTTGTGTTTGCTTCAAACATTTTGTATTCATCTTGATTAAACAAGAGTACATCTGTTATGCATTTAAGCATGAAACATTTTAAGTTACCACACTGTATCTCTAGATTGATGTTACCTGAAATCCCAGCCGCATATATGATGCCAAGCATTAGATTGTATTATCTTAGCTACCAGGTGACTCACTAAACAAATCTCAAAACAACAAAAGTCAGTATTTTCACATATCCTGTCATGCAGCTTGATGTCATTCCAACTCATTTTGACGACACAGGTCACATGCATTTGTACTATTTGTTATGGGAAATTGAAATGACTCAAAGGTTCTCACATTTCAACAAAAAAAACAAAAAACAACTGCAATGTCATGTCAACACAGGTGGAAGGAAGTTTCATTATCTAAATATGCAATAAGTGAGCACCTAATGCAACTTTTAGCTGGTTTTGAAACCAAAAGCACCTGGGAACATATCTTAAAAGCTTGATCTCTCGCCAGTAAAGGTATTAAAGTTTGTGTTCACTTTTGTGAACCCAGTTTACCTCAGTTTTTGCTTTTGCACCACATTTGCATCAAAATCTGCACGCTCAGCGAGCTCAGACGCCCTCTTACAGCCTAAATCACACTGATGCTGACCCAGCAGAGAGGCTCCTGTTTCATCGATTCCTCGGCTCAGATCTAAGTTCTGCTCTCCGGGGCTGCACAGAGATGCTGTTGTCTGTGTGCTGCAGAAGCTGCTCCTCGGCGCTGAACACACTAATGAACGTGTTGTCATAGTAATGCAGAAAGGGATGGCAGGAGAAAAAAACAACTCCTTGTGCGAAGACTCTTCGGTCTGTGCAATCGTACGACAAGCGCCAGGCGTTTCTGTTCAGCTTCACACGTCTTAAGAGGGTTTTAGGAGTTTCTTTTCTTTTCCTCCTCATTTGATGCACTCCCCTGTTCGACGTGTGAAGTGAGTGGAAAATACTAGACTGACTCACTGCTGGTGTTCACACTGAATTTCTGATTTTCCTTGATGGAGATGCAGAGACTCACTGAGCCAGGATGGATGTTTTCACTGCAAAAGTTGCTTTGCGTTCATTATTATTTGCTTTTTGTTCTCACTTTAAGCTACAAAAATGATGTCTTGATTCTGAAATCATCCATCTTTTCATAAAAAGAATTAAGTCTCTGCCTGTAAATACTTGTAAAGTGTGTTTTATTAGCAGCAAAACTTGAGTTTTATGGCTTTTTTGCTATTGTATTTCACTAATCAGTGAAACAAGGACCCCTCCCTACTCACTGAGAGCATGTATCTCTGCTCTGCACAGGAACAGATGCTACTTAGTGCCTAAAAATGAAAATGACATGAAAATAGTGCATGCTCAGCCGAGGCAGGCGGGAGGCAGATGGATGGATCAGAGGATGAGGATGCGAGCGAGGAGCTCCTACGCCTTACGGATCAGCATTTTGTGTGCATCACTTCTCACTGCTTCCCCCCCTCAAATTTAAAGAAAAACCACTCTGCAAGACTGCAAATTAAAATTTTGACGAATGTAGTAATCACAGGTTAGCAATAATAGGGAAATAATAGATCTGTCGTTATTTAAGTCTGCAAAAAAGGTGGCGGTGCTGTGGAGGGGAGTGTGTGATTCATGCAGGAGTCATAGTTTCAGGACAGGAGAGAAAGAAAAACCACAACAATCACGAGGAAGAATTCACTAACATAAGCTGCTTCTCTGCTTATGCTGTAGTGCTGAAGGATATTATTTGATTTCACTAAAACTTGGACAACCCCAAACTTTGGAATGTTAGCAAAAACAACTTCAGATGAAGGATAGAAGCATTTATCAGCTTAAAGATTAGCGTCATGAAAACTAAAGAAATATTGGCCATTATTGATGAGAAACATCACGATGATGTCATCTTTATGGACTTTGCACGAGTAAACTAAAGGCACCACAAGATAAGAAAGTAAACTAAATAATCAGGGTTATTATTTTTGGAGATACAGCTTTCAAAAGTTTGAACTTTGGTCACTTCAAATAAAATAAAATAAAAAATGCGCAGAACATGTTGCAGCTTCAAAACAAACCAGTTCCTCAGGTGGAAGATCAACAATGAAAACAAAGAAGCAAAACTTACTCTAAAGTCAGGGAGGGGATCTTCAGTTTGTCTCGTCTGGACTTCATGGTTGTTGCAGAGCAGCAGGCTTTAGAAATCCACTTACCAGAGCGCGGCGTGGCACGCGCTCCCAGCCGGCTCCCAGCCGCTCATCGTGGGACTGAAAATAAAATCCGTTGTCGTTTGCCAGCAGGGTGGCTTTCCTCGGAAACACTTAGAATAGTTCTCTACAAACAAACAACCGAACAAGCAAACATAAAAAGAAAACCAAACATAAAAACCAAACTAAATAAAAGCGCGTTGCTCGACTGTAAACCCAAAGGCGCAGCGGAGTGGAGAGACTGATGGGTCACCGCGAACCGCGCTGAGACTGAGATGGGAGGGAAGAGGGAGGGAGGGAGGAGAGGAGGGGTGGACACGTCGATTCACTTGGTGGGTGACAGCAGAGGCGCGTCTGAACAAGCACAATAAATAGCGCTATACCGCCTATTATTTAAAATAAAACTGCGAGGTTCGATCATATCCGCGTGAAAATAAAATGAAACGCGTCTGAAATAAAAGTTTTCATTGTTTTTAACACTCCATGTGTGTAAAGCTCACACCTCTGAGTGTGAATAAAACAGAAAGAGCAGAGCCCTGACGCAGAGGCAGGCTGTTTTAAAGTGAAAGAGCTGGGGAATACCTCCAGATGCGCTTTTTTTCTCGCTTGCTGTCCTCTGCGCATGCGCGAGCGCCTGTTCTCAACCCTCTGAGGTTGGGGAGGCGATGAAAAAAAAACCCAGCACGAGTCAATTTGCTGAAGGAGGAAGGTGGTGTGCGCACGTGTCGCACTTGTTGTGCCTGTGCCGCACGTGCGGACCGAAGCATTACAACAAGCAGGAAATGGTGTTTGCAGATGGAGAGTGAGAGAGTGAGCGCGCGCGTGTGCGTTAATGCCTAAAAGTCGATGTTAAAACTGTGAGTGAACTGCAGCATCCAGTTTGTGGCAGGAGGCAGTGAAGATGATTGTCACTATTTGCGCCTCTTCCTCGGTGTCTTCGGAATGCGCGCGCGGTGACACCTGTGCCCTGGTTGCTATGGGAGCTGGGGATGGTTTGACTGGTTGCTAGGAAATGGGCTTCTCACAAGAAGCAGTGACCCACCAGTTATCATTTTCCTGCGCGTGCACGCACACACACACAAACAAACTGAGGACTTTGCATTGACTTCCATTCATTTTTGTAACTGCATTTATTCTTAATCCAGACATCTTCCTTATAACCAGTTCACACCGTACCTCTAAACCTAACTGAGGGCATAGACCTGCAAAAAAAAGTGAGGACCAGGAAAATGTCCTCACTTTTTTGGTTAAAAACATATGATGGTCCATAGCAAAAACAAGTACACACACATTTCCTTGTATTTGCATCAAACTGAGGACATTGTATTGACTTCCATTCATTTTTGTAACTGTATTTATGCCTAACCCAGACATTTTCCCTAAAACGAACCATTACTGGTCTATAGCTAACTCTAACCTGAACCATAACTTAATTCACACCAAACCTCTAAACCTAACTAATAAAGCACAACAGAGCTGCAATCAAAGTGAGGACATTGAAGAGCTCCTCACTTTACATCAAAGACCTCACTTTGATAGTAACTTTGGCGCAAATGGTCCTCACTCTGTAGTCAAAACAAGTTCACACAAACACACACATCCTTGTACTTCCATTGAACTGAGGACTTTGTCCATTTATGTCTAACCCAGACGTCTTCCTTAACCTAAACTCAATTCACACCTTATTCTGAGTCTGACCCTCTGACCCACCAAGTATTTTCCCTGATGGGGACCAGGCTTTTGTCCCAATAACGAACAGTCGGTCCTCACAAGGCTGTGTGTACTGGAAAAATGGCCAAAAATCATCCCCACCAGGTAACACAAACACACACAGATACAAGTTTATATTTTTATCGTTATTAGGACAGTCCATTGACTTCCATTCATTTCTAGTTGTTTTATAGCCAAACTCTGATCCTTAAACCTAATCTGAACTCAATTACCAACCTAATCTTAAACCTAATCCCCAACCCAAAAATGGAGTTCCACCATATTAAGACCAGTCTTTGGTCCCCATAAGGACTACTGGTCTTGACAAGGTAGGTGTGAATACCAGAAATGGTCCTTAAAAGGTAAGAAATACAAGTACACAGTCACACACACACACACACACACACACACACACACACACACACACACACACACACACACACACACACACACACACACTTTTTCTCCCACAGACTAAAAACAAGCATGTTAGGTTAATTGGTAACTAAACTCTCACTGAGTATTATAATGTTTGTTTGTTTTGTTTGTGTCCCTGTGACTCTGAATGAAAAAAATGCTGTAAAATGTGTATAAATGGCTAAAAAAACCAATATAAATCTGCAGTTGTTTTGTTTTTTACTGACTGTCTGTTTGCATTGTGGGTGGTGGTGGTTTGCGCTGGAATCCCATTCCCCCAAATGCTTCTTAGCTGTTTTGTTGAAGCGGCGTTTTATTAACAGAGTCGGTTTCTCAGTTTCCATGGCAATAAGGGCTTTCCTGCTCTTCCCGTACCCATCAGTCTGTGTTCTTCCTCCCACCTCCGCTGTGCAGGATGAAGCGCAGCTAAACGCCTAAACCAACGCTCCTCAGCAAATGGAGTCGGATACTAAACATTACATCATCCTTTGTTTTGTCTGCTCTGCTCAGAAACACTCTAAGGAAAAAACAGCTTCTTGTTCTGCTGTTGGTTGGATTGCAGAGAGCTGACTGATGGCAAAACATAAAGCACATTTTGTTGACGGTAAAACACAAATTCACATGTTAACTACACATTAATTCATGCAAAAATGATTAATGAGATGCTTAAAGGTTGGAATAATTTTTGTGAAATGAGCAAAAATGGGTTGTCGCAGGCAAAGAACCTGGAAACAGCGACAGGGAAATGATGTTTATGAAACTGTGAAGCACAATGCAGCAGCAGAGGAAGCAAATAGTTGTATGAGTGAGTGTGATAACAGGAGGGGAAAGAAGGAGGCGTCGATCACGTGTGAACATGTTTTCATGGTGTGATTCGTTCCACAAGATGGCGTAAAAATACAACAACCAGACTTGACAATCAGCAGCGGCACTTCAGTTTGGTTTTAGTCAGAAATCTGCGTTTTTCTCAGCGTGTGGAGCAACAACTGCTTCTTTCTGTTTCTCAGTAAATACAGGATTTGAAACCTTCTGGGGTTTACTACGACTCTGCAATCCGTTGCTTTCTTTAGCAGAACAGAAACTAAGGTGCAGTGAGTCTAATGACCTTCTCATGAGGGGTGGGGTTTGAGACAAGGGTCTTCCTCTTCTCTTATAAACAAGAGTTCAGGTTCTCATTGAGACCTCGTGTTGGATGTCATCAACAATGTGCCTGAGAACAGAATTAATTTTTTTACTGTTGTTTTACCAGGTAAAACCCATTCAGATCACAGATCTCTCTTTCAAAGGAGGCCTAGGCCTGAAGGCAACCTGTTGTACGTGTTTTCAGGATGTGGGGGAAACCGGAGCACCCGGAGAAAACCCACGCAAGCACGAGGAGAACATGCAAACGCACAGAAAGACCCAAAGACAGTGGAGTTAATTGTGGACTTCAGGAAAGTCACAGCCCCTCCATCCCCTCTGGTTCTCAGCAACTACTCCATCCC
>JAUBOC010000103.1:7196114-7206353 GCA_032275365.1 Anablepsoides cearensis | reverse complement strand
ATAATCTAAAAATAAGATTATTATTCTGACACAATTAGTTCTTGTTTAGTAAATCAGTCTCAAAACAAGATCAAAAATATTTTTTTGGCTTAATATAAGATTTTAAAACTTGGTTAGAAAGACATTTTTTGCAATGTATCAGCCAAGAGGGATGAAAATAAAGATTATCTTTGATTAGATATATTTTTTAATCTCTTCTACTTTGTTACCCTTGACTAGATTCACATTGACAGCTGTCCTTACAGCTCAGTTTACCTCTCCCCACCGCCAGACACTAGCTGGAGAAGGTGAGCCATCTCACTGGTCCATTCACCCAAACTCCAAGCAGCACACACACCTGCCTCGCTTCCACTTCTTAAATTACACGTCTTTGTGCTGATTGGTTGGTAGAGAACCGTCAGAGCCCAACTAGCACCCAGGGCAGCCACGTGTCGAGCAACATGTCAAAGTTCAGTAACAGGGCAATGATCTCTGATGAATACGATGTAGTGAGTTATCTTTTGCTCACGTGCCCTCTTTTCAACTGGCACAGGACAAATTCAGACTCCGCCTTACACCAGAGCGCCATGAACCCGAAGCCCCAGGAGGTGTTTTCAGGAGGCTCACAGGAGCTGCAGCCTAAACGAGGTGAGGAGGCATCCAGTTACAAAGACACAGACACGCTTTTATTTATTTATTCATGTGCAGCGTGCAAATCCAGCCAGCAAACGGCGAATGACATAAAAGGGTTGATTCTGGATACAGGCAGATCATAACGCATGGTAAAATATTCATGGCGTAAATGGATACTGATCTCCAAAGAAGTCTCTGTGTGATCGCACTGTACTTAGCTGTGGAGACATTTCTGAGTAAAGCTGACTTATCTCGAGAGAAAAATCGATAAACAACCGATTATTTATTGATTGTGTCTTTTTTGTGTGTGTGTTTGTGACTCTGATACAATGAAGCCAAGATTAGCTGGCATCCATTCAGTCTGTCTGGTGGTCACCTTGCTATTTTTAGGCTTGTAGGAATCTGGTGCACAGCAGTACTATTTTCAGCACGACTGGCTCAAATATTGATGACTCTTTTCTTTTCCAATAATTAGAATTCTGGGTCTTGTGTTTCCCTCGTTAGTGCTGCTGTTAACGGTGCCCGGGACAGAAAATTCAGAGTCGGATGCAGACAAAGATGCTCAGAAGCAGCTGTGGGATGACAAAAAGGTACCACTGAGGGACGGTAAAGGAACACAAATTGCATCATTTTAGTATTTGGATTGAATTTTTACATTTTCTCCATAGGATGATTCATCAAAGCCCAATACATGTGACGTCCCAGGAATCAAGTGAGTTTTCTGGTTTACAGTTTTATTATTCACTAACGTAAAATGTCCCAGGAGAATAGCAGCCTGTAGGTCGCAATGTCAAGTAAAGATGGCTGTAAGTGTGCAGGAAAGTCACGTTAACTTCAGTTACCAATGGACCAAATGTGATTTATATCCAAATAAAAAGACAAATTAAAAGGATTTTATCAAATTAAGACTAGGGGTGTAACGATACATCGATCTATATCGATATATCGATTTGAATGGTTCATGATTCAGCTATATCGTGGCAAAATGAAAATCGTGATCTATATTGCCATCATAGTCTGGATCACAATCGATATCTTATGACCATCTAACACAGTCATTGTGTTATATGGACATATGATATCGCATTATATCGATCGCAGACTTGTGAATTGAATTATATCGAAATCGTATCGTGACAGACTTTATGATATCAAGAAATATCGAATCATCATCTGAACATATCGATGTAATATCGTATCGTGATAAAGCTGGTGATTTACACCCCTAATTAAGACACTAGTCAGGTGATGTTTTTTTTTTTGTTAAATGTAGTTTTTCTGCTTCTAAATGTTGTTGGAATCCTGAAATCAGCCAAGATACAATAACAAAACTGATTCCTACATGACCAGAAGTAAATGTGTTGTATAAATAACCAAACGATTGTCTTTTTTTTTGTTTTGTTTTGTTTAGTATATTTCCATCACCAGATCAGGAGTTAAACCCATCTGTAGTTCCAGCTGCACACAACACTGGTGGCTCTCTGCCGGATCTGACCAACATCCAGTTTCCTCCTCCGCTGTCCACTCCACTCGACCCCGAGGACACCGTGTCCTTCCCCTCTCTCAGCTCCGCCAACAGCACGGGCAGCCTGACCACAAACCTCACCCACCTGGGGATCAGTGCTGCCAGCCACGGTAACAACAGATAGTTCATGTTTAGGAACTGCAGGGGGATTTGGTTTCATACGTAGGAGAATTCAGTAGTTGTTGTATCAGACACAAACAATGTCAAAATAAAACGTGTACAGCAGATTAACTGTATTCTCAAAATGTCAACAGCACTTTTCAATTCAGTTTATTTATTTATCACCAAGTCACAACAAACACTGTTTCAATCAATCAAAAGAAGCCAGCAGATTAAGTTGAAGCACGTCAGCACAGTCTCCCATCCTGAGCAGCATATTGGTGACAGTGGAGAGGAAAAACTCCCCAGCAGAACCAGGCTCAGGACAGGCGGCCATCGGCCTCCACCGGCTGGGTTTGAGAGGACAGAAAAGAGACACAAAGAAACCAGAAGGACTGGTCCAGGTGCATTTTCCTCTGAGACAAAGAAAACATGTTATTGATGGAAGTAATGACAACAAACATGTAGAGGAGAGTGACTAGGAAATGTGATCAGTTTGTCCTCCAGCATTCCAAGTCTATAGCAGCAGAACTAAGGAATAACCCAGGAAACCTTTGTCTAGCTATAGGATTTATCAAAAAAGAAAAGTCCTCAGTCTTAGAAGTAGACAGAGTGTCAGCCTCACAGACAGAAACTGGAAGTTAGAGCTTAATAACTGAAAGCTCTGCCTCTCGTTCTACTTTTAGAAACTCTATGAACCACAAGTAAACCTGCAGTCTGAGAGTGAAGTGATCTGTTAGGAGAATATGGAACAATAAGATCCTTAATATAACTGTATAATATAATTACAATAACTCTTTCTTTAGTATAAGTGCATGTTTGGAGTTTCTAGGTACCTATTATTTACTTTCTGAACACTTGGTCAGTTTGGCCAGACGTTCATCGCTGCCCATCATATTAGAATCTGACTCACCGGATGTCATCTGCTGGTGTGAGCTCATGAGTCTCTTCTCCAAACATGAGTTCAAGTATGTTCACACAAGTGATAGTAGAGATGCACTGATGTGAAAATTTCAGCCGATATCAATATTCAATATAATTATTGCTTTTATGGCCGATAACCGATATTTACCGATATTCCACAAATACACTAATTATATTATACATATACACACAAACACACTTGGGTCTTATTTTGATATGGTAAATAAACAACCAGACCTCTGTAGGGTTGGGCATCGTTTCCAGTTCCTCATTTGAATTCCACCATTCCTGATGATTCCCAATTTCGATTCTTTTTAGAGGCAGGGTCAAAAAAGTTTACATGGTTTAAATGAGGTACACTTATATACAGCCAAAGAGTATTTTTCATCTTATTTTGAGATGATACACTAAGCAAGAGAAGAATGTGTTTGGTTATTAATCTTGTTAGCCTGGAAAGGTTTTCCTTATTTCAAGTCTTACCAAGCACAGTTGTCTTACTTTACTGGCAGATTATTTCACCTAATTTGACTATTTGAATCTGAACACCAACTCAAATTGGTGTTCGGCGGCTCACCAGGTTTTTTTTTTCTTTGTTGTTGTTGGGCGGCGCGGTCTGGGTATTGAAACTAGGCATCGAAATTTAAAACAACAAACAATTCCGGGAGAATTGAAACATTAGTCCCGGTTCCAATCGATACTCGGTTCTCGATGCCCAACCCTAGACCTCTGACATGGCTCCCTACTTCTGTTATTCTTGGCTGCACAGCGTCACTATCATGATCAAACAGATGCTGCTCAACCAACCACCTTTCCTCCCAAAACAGAAACATAAAGCTAAAAAGTGGGAAATCAACATCGGACGTCAATATCGACCCAGTTTTACATATTGGACCTATACGGATATTCTAAAAAAACGACCGATATTAATGCCGATATATCGTGCATCCCTAGTTCTTGATTTGTTGGTCTGTCTATGTTCCAACCCTCACATCTGGACCAAAAGAATGAGATGGGCCTGTCATCACAGCACAAGGTAAAGCTGCTGCTCCTCCACATCAAAAGGAGTCAGCTGAGGTGGTGCGAGCATCTTATTAGGATGTCTGCTGGGTGCTTCCCTCAGGAGGAGGAGCCTGGTAATGACGTTCACATGACAGACGCATAAGATGGCTGAGCAAGATATTTAACTGGAAATCAAATATAACTAACAAAAAGTCAAACTAATTAGTTTTATTACTATGTGATTGTGATTGTTTGCTCTTTTTCTTACATCTCTGACTTACTTGACAGTTTATTCTGACCTACACAAGAAAATCAGTCATGTTTTTGTTTATTTCTTCTCAGGAATCCCCACCTCCTCTCAGCCCACCATGACTGTAACAGCTCAGCGCAGGCAGCCACCCGTGGTGCCGCTCACCCTCACCTCTGACCTCCACCTCCAGCAGTCTCCACAGCAGCTCTCACCCACCCTCTCCTCACCTATAAACATCACGCAGGTGAATATCTGCCTGAGGGATCACCTTGAAAACACTGTTTTTGAGTAGAAATTCTGACTTACTAGCTTGCGTGTATCGTTGTGTAGGTTCTACCAGCAGAAACATTAACCCTGGAACAGCAGCTTTCCCAGTACCCCCTGTTCAACCAGCTGACGCCCCAGGCCCAGGCGCAGCTCCTCAGTGATCTCCAGAAGCAGCAGGCCCTCCCGCAGGGCATTCAGCTGATCGCTCTGCCGACCCCGGCCTCGTCTGGGACCGCCACAGCAAGCAGCCCCTCCCCAGACAGCCAGACCACCGCCAGCATGAGCGTCAGTTCGGTATGAAACAAGGAAGCAAGAAAGTGTGAACAAAAGTTACAAGTTAGTTACAGAAAAAGTCAATTTTACTGCTTTGTTCTCAAAGCTTCCTGTGAGTGCATAACGGTAACTTTGGCACATTATTTTTTGCTACTTTTAAGATTTGTATTTTCCTAATATTGTACTTTTTTAAAGCTAATTTGTGGGAACATCAAAGTAAGAAAAGGTTTACTGACAATTGGAAAAGCCAGTCATTCTGCTTTAACGTGCACTTTCTTAATGATGCTTTGCACAAATACAGAAAAACAGGCGAGCCACAAAGTTTTCTCATTTTGTGTTTGAAGATTGTTGGTAAGATTTATTGAATCTTAGTGCGGAGCTAACCCTCTTCCCTCCAACAGTACCGCAATCAGACTGGCTCACCAGCCACTCAGTCTCCAACCTCCCCTGTCTCCAATCAAGGATTCTCCCCCGGAGGCTCGCCTCAAGTAAGAGCCCACCCACTGAGCTCACTGCTGTCCGGGGAAGGTCTTTGCTCCTGAGGGAACGCTAACTGTAGCTAGTCAAGCTCACTGAAATAGAGAAATGCTGGAATGACCACTGATGGCACGAGGCTAGATTTTTGGCGTGATGTGTCATCATCCCATAAGCAAATATTCTTATTTTACCTAAATAAATACATTTTTATAATGTTAAAACAGAAGAAAAGGATTCTGTAATGAGCTTCTCATCAGTCATCAAGCTTTACTGGACAAAAGACACTAATCTGACAAACAACCATTAATGAAATGAAATAAACAAATTCTGTAATCATTCTAACCAGACCAGTGTGTAACTGCACTTTAAAGTGCCTGTGGCGTCAAATTTTTGTAATAAATATGAATGCATTTTTAGAAACATAACATTGAAAAAGTATTGCAAAATAGATTTCATGTCGGTGAGATGAACAGTTGAGATATTTGCCTGTGAAGTAACAGGAAGTGATGTCAAAGGGGAATATCTGCATGTGAACAGCACATTCTTACAACAGCCAACAACCCAGACTGTAGAGAAGAATCTGATGTTTCTTAAGATTATTTTGAGACACTATCAGAGAGAGATGAAGAAAAGTCAGAGTTCAAATAATATTGTTTCAATAAACAAAGACCAGAGAGTTTTCTTTGTTAAAGAGTTCCCCTTTGATGTCACTTCCTGTTTCACTTTGCTGCGCCAAATTCAAGAGAGAATTTGTCAGTTATGAGACAAAATGGGTAAAATCATGTGTATTATGCTAATTTCCTTAAATATAAGTATGTTTTCTTTAACTTTTTGTATTGGAAGGATAAGCATGTCGCAGGCACTTTAAGTAACTAAGTACTTTACATGTCTGCTTAGTTTAAACAGCTCTAGTGGCTAGCGTTAGTTTCATTTAGACTGATAACTTAAGCTGGTACTCTGTACTCTGCCAAAGTAAAGAAATCTGTAGCAAAACATTGGACTCCTTATCTGAGATTATGTTTTCAATCTGATATTTATGATTTTCTGCCATTCAGGCAATGTTAAGTAACTAATATCAGGTTCCTGCTGCAAGATAATTAGGCCAATTTTTGCCTCTCTGACATCTTAAAGTGTAACCAACCCTGCACCCAAACAAATAAAAAAAATTCCAACAAAGAGGGCTGTGCCAAGAGCCACCGGGGGGCACGGCCAAGTGTTGGGAGGAACAAGGAGGTGTGGTCAGGACGAGGGTACGTGACAAGCTAGCATTTCTGAAAACCTTTTTGATTGTTCTAAAGAAATCAATGTATTTTGTAAAAAGTAAAGTTTCATGACATTCTTGCAAACTCGCGTTCAGACAACACGTAGAAGCTCAGGCAAAAAACTGTACAAAATGTGACTTTGGTCCAAAACGGAACGGGAAGAATATTTACTTGGTTGATTTGAAATTCACAAGCCCGCTCAGACAGCTTACTGACGTGTGTTCTGACCACCTCGGGTCATTCAGAAGACTCACGAGGCTCTTTGCCACAGCCTCCGCTCTCAGTCCCACACCACACCGCTGCGGAGGCAGAGGGGTCGGGCAGAAAAATCCCCTGCGGTGCCGAGGCTCAGTAATGATAAACTGATAGTGAGGATCTCGTATGATTAACCATCAACAAACGGATTTATTATCCAGGGAATATTGAAGATGACATGACACATCAACTTTGAATAGTTTATTATTGAACTACAAAAAAGATTATTACAGTAAGTTCATTCAGTTTGTTTTGTGATACGAGGCAGGCGTTCGCATCTCTTTTCCTCCCTCTCATAGGAGGAGAACTGGCCGGCTTCTTCAGTGAAATACTGAAGACTCTTTTAGACACATGTTCTGAAAACTTCTGTCCATTCAAAAGACGCATGGAGGGGACGAGCTGGGACTGAAACAGAAACAACTCATGCCGACATGTAAGAAGTTGGGCCGTTGTGGTGCTGGCTGACACCTTCAGAAACCACCAGCTGCCGGTTCCTTAAATCAAAACCCCAGATTTCAGCTTTGGTGTTTTATTTTTTTTTTTTTTTGAGCCCCGCTAATTTTATCGGCACAAAGACTGGATAAAATTCTGCGGCAGCGTGGATACAACTGTGGTAAGACTTTTGAGACTTAAAAACCTTAAAACAACGTGCTTGATCGTATTTCGATCTCTGCAATATAATAAGAGGCAAGAATCCTGCGACTCATCAGCAGCTTGAGTGACAGCAGTAGGAGCGTGACTACAGAGACACAGGTAGAAGATATTTTCACCCCACTGCTCTGCAGAGATTAATGAAGGGGGTGAAGTCCAGCCCTTTCATCACAGTGCTAGCTATTCCCTCTCCTGACTCGCTTCAGGGGCTTTTCTCTGTTTGAGAGGCTTTTATACCCAAACTGTAGCTGAGACATAAGCATGTATGAAAGCTGCACCGTTTTAACCAATAGGAAACTGCAGTAGCCGCCGTTCATCCCATAGAGGGCAGCACTAAGATGTTTTTAAACCAAATATTGCAGAAATAAACAAATTTCACAAAAATGTCGAAAGGCACAATTTAGACAGTTTATCTTAAAAAACAAAAAGTTGATTTTGGGTTTAGTTACTCATAAAGGACGTCTTGATTATTGTGATGGCTCTAAAGAAAATCTTATGAGATATTCCTGCCATGTATTGTGTGTTAAGAATGATCTAGTCTGCTTAAAAGAACGACTGGACCGCTTTGATCTCAAATCAGGGATACTCATGTTAAATTGTCTTGTCCCGATGTTCCAGTGTGTGTGGTGTCCCCTGAGGACAAACGAGCTTGCAGCCTGTTGACTTGTTGCCAATCAAAGATTGAGGTGACGGAAACACAAAGGAGAATCCAAAACATCGAAGAGAAAACAACCTCCATGGAGCACCAGAAAGTCCGGTGGAAGTTGGAGGGGCCTTTTTGTTTTTTGTTAAAAATAATCCAGAAACTGTCGCCGTTGCTTCTTCCTCGTCGGCCATGTTTATTTACTCTGAACTCGCATTAGATCTCAAGAGGTCTCGCAAGATTTCCCATCTGACTTCTGACTGTTGTGGTTATGGTCATGTGTGGGGTGTCTCAGGTTTTGAAAACCAGCCGGCAATTTTTGCCATGTGAGCCGGGCATAATATGCTCACCCTGATACACAAAGGTCTTCTCAGCATGGCGGCCATTCCAGTGTTTCTCTAATCCAGTGGTCAGACGGACTGTCAATCTCATGTATCAGCAGTTACACACTCATTTCTTCTTCACTGCTGTTACTGTTCACTGTGTGCATGGATTGATGAGGGAGGCTTTCACCATTCATTGGTTTTAAAATAACCTTGTCCTGTGTTTACGTTTAAACTCATAGAAGAATATCTTGATCACATGTTCAGTAGAAGACGGTATCAGACAATTAAACAAGGATTCCACCTCTTTAAAATCATTCACACAGTGTTGAGCAAGTGTTTAGTGATGCCGTTTTCACTGTAACAACATTATGAAGGGAAACAGTTGGGCAGTAATTTGACATATGAGTAATGCTGGCATTTTTCCACCACCTCCGTTATTGACATTCTCTGTTTAGCCTTGTTTACTTCAGAGGTGATGAGTTAAGTGTTCATAACACAGACAGTATGTAGAATAACAAACCAGGTTCACTTCAGTAAGCAAATTTGTTTGTTGCATCACGAGCGGGGCTGCTGTAGCCGCTTCTTGTTCATCTTATTTTATTCTTCTGTTTTGATTAAAAACATCAAATGTATATTAAATTACAACCGTCCAGAGATGGTTATTACTTGGTAGTAATACCACCACAGCAGCAGCCCCGATAGTGAAAACTATTTGCTTTAATTCACAGTTCAGTTTGATCGTGTTTTGTTTAGGTTTTATTATATCCACATCCACATCATTCATTTTTTTTTTAGAATCTTCTCACATTTTTCTTATCCGTCAGCACATTCCTGTGGTGGGCAGCATTTTTGGTGACTCCTTCTATGATCAGCAGCTGGCGTCGAGGCAGACCAACGCGCTTTCCCATCAGGTGACAGAACGCAGAAACAATAAGAGAAGGGATGTTTTCCTCCAGTTGTTTCTGACTCTAAAGGTTGACGTTTTTGTCTCCTCTCAGCTCGAGCAGTTCAACATGATTGAAAGTCCCATCAGCTCCTCCAGCCTGTTCAACCAGTGCTCCACCCTCAACTACACACAGGCAGCCATGATGGGCCTGACCGGGAGCAGCCTACAGGACTCACAGCAGCTCAACTACAGCAGCCATGGCAACATCCCAAACATCATCTTAACAGGTAATTGCACCACTGACAACACTGTCTTTACATCGTCACACAGCAGTTTTTTAAATTTTTTTTATAAAGCAGTGTTTAAAGGGGACATATCATTCGAAATCCACCTTTTTAGCCATTAACTGCATTTTGTTTTGCACTTGGAGTCTCTAGCAGTGCAGAAAATCAGTCAGTTCTGTATAAAGATCTTTATTTTTGTGTCGTATTTATCAACCCGTTAAGTTCTCTCATTTCTCGTTTTCCTAATTATTACGTCACAGAATTTGTGCGACAGAACTGCCAAATAAGGTCTGGACTTTCCAACTACATTTTTGTCGTCTTCATTCTCCTCCGGCTCTGAGTCAGAATCTGGTTCCAACATGTAAGGCTGGATGGAGAAGTCTTTCATTGTTGACATCTTTTATTTAATAAAAAAAAATTGATGCGCTGCTGTAAAGTCCAAATAAACACGACGTTTATTCTCTTTGCCGAACTCTTTATTCGTCCTCCATCTTTTCCTCCCAATA
>JAUBOC010000103.1:7184677-7196014 GCA_032275365.1 Anablepsoides cearensis | reverse complement strand
ATATTTTCACTTTCTTTATCCTTCTCAGGAACATTAGACAGAACTGTTTTGTCCTCATCCTGTACACTCACTTTGTTTAGTCTGGACTGATGTACTCGAACAAGGATTCCACCATGTCTTACAAAAACTACAACTCCATCTTGACCTATAACTACACCAGGGCCTTTCCACTCTGTACTATCTGTTCTCTTGTAGTACACTTTGTCTCCTGTCTCATACTTTTCATCTGTAGGTCTTAGCTGCTTACGTAAAGCTCTTTTTATTCTGTCTGAGCATTCCACCTCCGTGAAAGCTCTTCTAGAAGCATGTAATACTGCTAGATGTTGTCCTACTCTAGTACTCATAGAAGTATCCCCTAGAGCAGGTGGTTTGTCAACCAAAACAGAAGGAAGATTAGGACTGTGACCAAACACAAGTTGGTGTGGACTATAACCATGTACATTGATCATACTATTTTTGGCCATGAGCGCCCAATCCAGAGCAGTTTGCCAGCCACACCCATTTTCCTTTTTCACCTTTAGGAGGATTTCTGTTAATGTCATGTTGTGTCTCTCCAATAAACCATTACTCCATGGGCTGTAGCCCGCTGTGGTCTTTGTCTCAATGTTGAATTTTTCTGCCATGTCTCGAACTTCTTCATTGTTGAACTCTCCACCGTTGTCACTGTAAATCCGCTTGGGAGCTCCATGAACACTTATCCATGAATGAATGAAGGAGTTGACAATCTCAGATGGTTTCTTGGTCCTCACAATGTTTCCAGCGCTGAAGCGTGTAAAGTGGTCGATGATGTGCAGGTACCATGTTCCAGGTTCCAACTCGTGTAGATCCATTGCCACCGTCTCATTGTACTCTGAAGCCAAAGGCAAACCAACAGCAGGTTTTGGCTTTGTTTTGCTGTATCTCTGACATATTTCACAGTCACGAATAATCTCCTGCAAAATCACTGGACAGTCTTTGTCAGAATTTCCCGAGCTTTGAATGAGTCTCTGCAGCCGGTCTGCTGAGGCGTGTCCAAACTGCTTGTGAAGTTTCAGGAGAATTTTGTGTTTCTCATTTACAGACATCTCTGCTGTGACAACAAGGATCTCATTTTCATTATCACTCACTTTTGCATCTTCATCTCTTATATCCACACAATAATGTCCTGAACTAGTAAGTTCAAGGGGGATTTGCTGTTTGAACATGACAACTTTGTCATTTTGCATGTCTAAAACAGTTCCCGCTCTCTTTAGAGACATTTTGCTCAGCAGTAAAGGAATGTCAGCAGAAACCACTTCAGTTTCAATGTTGCACTTTGTTTTTCCAATCTTAGCCGGAAGTTTCATTCTTCTGTTGGAGAGTACCACCTGACCATCTCCAAATCTGAAAGGTCTGCAACTGGAAGTCTCTGTTTGCAACAGTTTGTCAATTTGACTCCTGCTTAAGTCTTTTATGTAACTTTCTAGCCACTTTTCACCACATACAGTACGAGTGCAGGCAGTATCAATAATAGCTGATCCCATTGACTCAGTAAGGAAGATCTCTGAATCCGTCTCTATTTTTGTAAATAAAGTGATGTTACATTCCTCCATATTTTCATCTTGTGTCAACTTTACTTCATTTCTTTTGTGCGGACAGTCTTTGGCCCAATGGTATGTGCTCTGACAAATAGCGCATTTTGTTCGCTTACCATATTTGTCGAGGGGATTTGTGCCCTGCTGTGGCTGCCGCTGTCCGCCTTGTGACGAGCCGTTGTTTCGTCTGAATCTGCCCATTGATCTTTGCTCCGAAAAATAAACAGCATCTTGAGTCTCTGTGCCGCTTCCTGTCCCGGCAGTTGCTTTTCCGAAAATCCGTTTCAATCCTGACTTCATGGAGGCAAATGTTAAATCCGTGCATGCTGTGAGAGCAAGCTGCCTACTTTGTTCGTCAAGACAAGCCGCATCCAAAAGTTTAAACGCTAGCACAGCGTCAGGAAGCGCCATGTTATATTTCTTTATTCGATTATAACGTTGTTCAAAGTCTATGATGAAGTCCGCCATAGACATAGTATTGTCTTTAGAGATGGCGTCAAAATGAGAGTATGCTTCATAAGCTCGGTCTTTTTCTTCTCTCAAAAATATCGTATCCAGTTTGGTAAACAAGGTTTCCATACCATCATCTTTGTTCAAGTCGTCCGCAGATATCTCCAGAGCAATCTCTCTGGCTCTTCCTTCGAGCCCCAGCGCCACAGCGAGGGCCTGTTTCTTCTTTTCCAAGTCCGTAACACGTGTCCAAATACTAACTTCATTTTTCCAGCACTCGTATGGTCTTGCTTCATCAAACTTGGGCGGAACTCTGTAATTGGTAACCATCCTCTGCTACCATGTAAAGTCCAAATAAACACGACGTTTATTCTCTTTGCCGAACTCTTTATTCGTCCTCCATCTTTTCCTCCCAATACACATACACACTGAGTGAACTCTCGGGCCGAAAACGAAACTTAAAAACCCCTCACTAGTCTCGCGAGAATATCAACTGTTTCAGAGGAGGTTAACACTGCAACAGAAAACGAGTTGATCTGAAACGCACTTTAGAAATTGGGGTGAAAGAGGGGCTTGTGGAGTTACAATATGGAGAGATTCAGACTAAAGCATTGCAATTCCACTTTATCTAGACCTCAGCTGAATGATTTAAATGTGAAAAAGTGTGGATTTAAAAGTGTGATATGTCTCCTATTTTATGGTCCGGCCATATTATAGCTACGTTCACACTGCAGGTCTTAATGCTCATTTCGGATTTTTTGCAAAAATCTGCATGGACGTTCACATATCTTAAATGCGGCTCCCATCAGACTGCAGTGTGAACTCTCCATCTCTTTGATACAACCTGTATTTGCAGAAAATAACATCACATCTAGCTCATTCACAGAAGTAAACATAGATGCTACATGTTAGCATGTGGATTCTGAAGTTGCTGTTCAATCAGAGCCAATTAAATAATTATCTGACACTTTTGTTTAGTTCACTGTTTGAACCTGCCTTTCCAGCTGGCCCAATGCAGCATCTTATTTTTTGTACAGGAGCAACGTGCTGGAGCAAACATTTCATCCAGTAACTTTAGTATACGTTGCAAGACCAACATTATCATTATGTTTCTGTGGATTCTCAGTCATCTAGGACATGAAAAATTAAAAGATCAAAGATGAAGTAACCGGACTTCTGTTTTGTAGCTGAAGATGTGCAGAGTTAAAATATTTGAACTGCATGATGTATCAATATTCTAAATACTTAGATCGATCCGATTTTTACCTCCACCCCAGTGAAGTTAAAGTCAACTGAAATGCAACACAAGTGTTCAGACTGCAGTCGCTTTGAGAAACATCAGATATAGGGCTGTGTATTGGCAATAATTTGGCGATACGATACATATAACACAGGGGTCGCGATACGATATATCGTGATATATTTTGATACTGTAAACAAGGGGATATTTTGCTCTTTTTCCTTTTACTTGTACATGCATTTGTATGTCTTAAATGTTTATAGTTATTTTTATATTTTTTTCCAACAAGTCTTTTTATTTCTGTGTTTTTATTCAGCTTGTGCTGCGTCCATTTAGCTAAAAGTTTAAAGCTTAGTTTAAAACAAAGGCAAGGAGGAGAACGTCACTTGTGCATTTATTTTTAACTAAACTTTAAGCTAAACTGCGGCAGCACAAGCTGCAACACATAAAAATAAAACGACTTGTTGGACAAAATTATAAAATAATTCAATTGAAGCACTTAAGAAACACAAATGCATGTACAAGTAAAAGGAAAAACAATGTAAAATATACATTAAAAAACATTAAAATTTAAGTTATGTGTTAAAATATATAATTTTTTGGAACTAAGCTGGAAAAATAAATATGAAGATCAATTAAATTATAAAACATGAGGTAAAGTTCTCCTTTTCAATTTATTTGGTGCATTTAAAATGTATTTATTTGTTTATTTAAAGGTTAATTTATCTATTTCTGCTTTTATTTCTAATTATGTCAGTTTCAGTCCTCCATACTTCAGAACTTGGAAGATGTAGTTCAGTGACTGAATCAGGTGTGTTGGAGCAGGGAAAAATGTAAAACGTGTAGGGCTGCGGGCCTCCAGGACCATGATTGCCCCCCCCTGCTTTAGCTCATCAGAAGTGAAGGAGCCACATGTCAGCCTGACTGCTACCAGCTAGTGGTCGGAGCCTAACTACAACAAAAGGATGAACCTTTGACATGAAAGCTTACATTTTAAACCTTTAATTAAAATTAATACAGGGCTTTAAGAAATCAGTACAATATTGTGGGAATTAAATACTGTGATATTTTAGTGTATCATTATTTTATTACACCTCTAATCAGATATTCATCTGATTTAGTACCACATACTGAAAAGGGATTTGGTCAGATTTGAAAAAAAAAAATTAGGATTTATCACGTTCAGACTGTCATAAAAATATCAGATTTAGGTAGCATTTACCTGCATTGTGAACATAGCCTATGATAATTTTCCAACATGAATAAAAGGCCTAGCAAATACTGATGTGATTGTTGTCATGCCTGCCCGAGTTTCTCAGATGTCACGTTCCTCAGTCACAGGTGAATCTCCGCCAAGTCTCTCCAAAGAGCTGACCAACTCTCTGGTCGGTGTTGGTGACGTGAGCTTCGACGCAGACTCTCAGTTTCCTCTGGACGAGCTGAAGATCGACCCGCTCACTCTGGACGGACTGCACATGCTCAACGACCCCGACATGGTGCTGACCGACCCCGCCACCGAGGACACGTTCAGGATGGACAGGCTGTAACACGACGAGCTGACTGACGTTCGGAGCAAAGTGAGAAGATTGGAAAAAAAAAACACACTAACTTGTGAATGAAGAGAAATAAAGGGCCGGATGAACCCTCCCCCCTTGTTGCATGGCTGTCCAGGTGTTTGACCCTTCGAAAACGAATCTCCACCGTAAAACGACGAGTGGCTCGCCATGGAATGGCCTCGCTGTCGTTTTGAAGAAAAATGGTCGCTCAGCGCTTTTGCTAGCCTACTGTGTTTACAGTGTTCCATTAATTGCCACATATATTACGAAAACACACATTTGATAGCTTTTTTCATATCCACATTTCTTTTATTCATATTTGCTTGTAGCGGAAAGCTGCTAAGACACTGGGTTTAATCATTTTTATGGCTATGTCTAAAAGAGGGAGAAAAAAAAACGACAACGTAGCCGATTTCGCTCGCTGCCCCGCGATGAAATTCCATCACAGCGTAACAACAACTTTCTATTTCATGCTCAAAGCTTTATTTTTGACAACCAAATGTTATTTTCATCTTGTACTGTATGTTTTTAATGCTTCACATATTTATATGTTTATTTATTTATTTGGTTAAAGATTTTTATATTTCGTTTCATAACTTAAATTTTGATGCCAAAACATCTGTAAGAGTAGTGTAAGATTTCACTGGTGTAATTGTGTTTATTATTACCAACATATTTATATGTGTTATTTTGTAAGCTTTACTTGGTTAACGAAGGAGTGTAAAACGTCCCCCATAGTTGCTCTTCGGTGTTAGATGTGCCATTCTCGGATGTTGATGTGCTGCAGCTCTAACGGGCAAATCCAAATCTCAGTTTTTTTCCGCGTCACTTCAGAAAAAAATTGATTAACCTTATGCTACCAGAATTAACGCTTTCTGGAAAAAATAATCAGGTATTTTTATTTAACCAGAACAAAAGAATAGCATCTAAATTAATTTCAGCCAATTAAAAGCTAAAAGGCCTATTTATTTATTTATGTATTTATTTATTTATTTATTTATTTATAGACAGCCGTTGAAGAAGAAGGCCGTTGCTTTTAAACCAGAAAACACTAAAATCTTAATCTTTTTAGGTCGTCACTGTGAAATCACCTGATTTTGCCTTACAGTAAAATTCTACTGTTCTACGTAAGTGTTTGGTGTAACAGCGTATTTTCCTAACTTTCTTGTATTTAAGGGAAACTTTTAGTCTCTGTGCTTCTGTTACGTGAGGTTTGACAAATCAATGTACTGTATTTTTGTAGCGGTACAGTCTATAGCCAAATTGTTGCTTTTTTGTTTTGTTTATTTAAGTGGAGCAAAAGCAAAATGGAAAGAAAAAAAGGTGTTGAGGCGGATTTAAAGTGTTTAAAGAGGGCAATTATGGGGAGGCTTTTTGCTCCTTTTACAGGGAGTCTGACAAAAATGCAAGTGACCTTTAATAAAGTTATTGCTTATAAAATGAGCCATTAACAGGTTATTTGGATCATTTGGTGCAATCTTGAGACTTTAAAGAAGAGTTTATTTAAAAGAAATCACAGTATTGGAGATATGTCTATAAAAAAGTTCACTTTTAAGAAAAGATACAGGTTTATTTTGTGTTATGTGCGTTAAGATTTGCTCTTTGTTCAGTTTTATAAGCAACACTAACGGCCAAAAAGCAGGAAAATCACCAACTTACAACCCAAAACTGTTTACACACAATCGTCTTAATGGCCGGATCTTCGTCATTCAAATTTTAAAGCTCACAAAACTTCAGTAACTTCACTCTGTGCCAAAAAAAATTACAAAAAAAAAAATCTGCCTCAGCCTTTTTGTCAGAGTTTCCCTGAGAGGCTTGTGTAGTTAATGTGGGATCATTTTTGGTAAACTGTAATATTTGTGTGCACATGTACTAATATTTTTACTTTGCTAAAGCGCTGATGGGGGGATAAACCTCTTCGACGGGATCCAGTTATGATTTCTTTTTTTATGTTTTGTACCTCCTGCAGTCGGGCCGTTTTGTTTGGGTTGAATTGTTCACTGTTTGCTGCGGCGGCTTCATCAGCGGTTTTGTTTTGCCTTCGACACACCTGTGGTTCCTATGCAAATGAGATGACAAAATTAAACAGAAAAAAAAAAAACAATATTCTTAAAGAAAAAATCCAACATTGTTCACAAAATCTGCTGGATTTATTCTTGTTAAACTGTTAATGAAAAAAAAAAGGTGTTTTTATGGCTAAACCCTGCATGTTGCTCAGAAACGTAACCTCATATGAGAACTACAAAAACAAAACAAAAAAAAGATGTGCTGCCATTATGGGCTACTTTTCTTTTTATTTAATGTCACTTTGATGGCATTTTGTATCATGTGGAAGTTATCTGTAGTGTGCCACATTATTGCTCAACTAATAGATTTATTGTAGAGAATATAAAGTAAATGATGAGTGCAGGATGTTGAGCGTTGTGGTGGCGATATGACAATCAGTGACTGAAATTCTGCTTTTTCTTTTCAGTTAGTGAACGAAAAAGATAAATCCAGCTATATAACTTTTTAATTTTCCTAATTATTTGTTCTGTTTTTACAAATCCCTTCCCCAAAATGGTATTTTAAAACTTAAAAAGGAAGATTAGTGATGTAGAAATGCATCAGAAATAGCCCAAAGTGTACAATACTTCACCCGTTATCGAATCCCCATCAATTTTGTTGGATTTTTTCTTTAAGTCTCTGAAAAATATCTGCAGATTTTTGTTTGTTTACAAAAGGTTTTTTTGTACCTTCAAGAGAGAGAGAGAGAAAAAAAAGCGAACGGCGTTCTGTTCAGACTTCACTGTTGTGTTGCCGGTGGTTGGAGCTTTCCTGTCATTTCCTTTCTCTCATCCTTGCCGAAGACGAGTTCAGACTTTGTACATACTATAGCTGAAACAAAATGCATGACTACGCTGACAGTCCAGACCTCTAAACGAAGGCCTTCTATAGCTCTGCAGGTTTGATTTGTGTAACATAACACTATCACCAAGTCTAAAGGGATGCATGTGTGGGTTTCTCCTGTGCAACAGTGAACTCCTGTTAAGTGACTCCGTTTACCTCCGTCTCTGTACAATGCTACTTCACGAACGATAAAAGAATGTAATTTCTCTTGTCCTAGTTTTTAGCCAAATGAGCCGAAGTTCGGTGCGTCTGGTCCCTTTACGGTCGGACCAGGCTTCCTCGCTCGGCTCTGCAAGTCCCCCCCCATCCTCCTCTGAAGAACCAGACTGTTGCTCGTTCCGCTCTTCTTCCTACTGTAGCATCTCTGCACACGATGGAAACCATTTGATTTTTAAAAGAGAACCCTGCAGCCGATCCGGTCCCTCCTCTGCCAGCTCAACCTGTTGGCTTTCCTGACTCCAAACAGAAAGCCCTGTCATGTAACGGCTGCAGTTTGGCACATGCACTGATTGTTTGCATTCGTGGACCTTTAAACCCTCTGCATTATGCAGTCAACTGCATGACATGATCGACACATTCAACAGGTTCTTATCTCATGTTATGTACAGAATCTTGCTATGCTCAAGTGGAGTGCGTTTTAAGACAGATGTGATTTTTTTTTTCTTTGTTTTTGCCTATCATGTCAGGTTCTGGGTTGGGTAAAGTGAACTGCTTGGTTTATTTATTTCCCCCCCCCCCTTCCCCTTGTTTTTGTGCAATGTTTAGTCCACTTGTTGCTTTGCACTTTACTTGTGACTCCCCGGCGTTTGAGCGGGGACGGCTCTGCCCGATGTGAATGCTGACTGTTTCAACACCAGATATATTGTGATGTATACAAACAGATGGATTCTCTATTTTGTTTTGTAAACTATACTGTGGCTTATCTTTTTTTGTGTGTGTGTTTTTGTTTTTGTTTGTTTTCAAATGTGTTGATTTTTAGAAGATGCAAAATTAGAAAGGGCTTACTCCAGTGCAACTTAGGTTCTTGTGTTTTGAAAGTAGCAGAGAGCATCACGGTCAGGTTCCCACAGTTCTAAGTTCCCCAGTAAAGTCTACACAGAATATTAAAAAAGATGTCTCCCTTCTCTGCATCGTTTTACTATGGTTGTGTAGGACAGTCTGGGACATCTTACTAATGCTGAAAAATGTTTTATTTAAACAAATCTTGTGCTTTTGTCTGATATGTTTCCTTTCTACTTGTTTATTTCAATCTTTGAGTAAAGAAAATACATTGTTCTAGCTGCACAGAGATCAATGCTGCTCATTTCAGACATATCTGTCTGATAGTAATTGTTTGGTTTCAGCAGGAATGCATCAGTTGCACATTTTCCTTTTTATTAATATTTGTAGTTTCTATGATGTTCCACTGAAAGATTCACTATATCTTCCCCATTGTGCAATGCAGCAGAGACATATGCAGTTTAACTTTCTGTGATGAGGACGTTGGACATTATCTTAACTTTGTGGGTTAAGGGACGAGGCATAAAAGTTCTTTGCAGTTTCACACTTTAAATTAACTCCAGATTTCCATAACTACATATGGAAATAGCATTTAAAGCTTTTCACCTTTTTCATGTTGAAAATATCAAATACTGGTTAAAGTGAAAGAAAAAAGTCTAACACAAATTGCATGCAAAATACTGTAATATAACTTCAGGTCCTATTACTGCATATCTTAAGTTCCCATGTTACCCAGTAACTGATTGGAGGCTGCAGAATACACTGCAAAAATATGTCTTTCTAACCAAGTTTTAAAATCTTATCCAGCCAAAAAATCCATTTGATCTTGTTTTGAGACTGATTTACTAAACAAGAACTGATTGTGTCAGATTTTAGAATGTGTACGTTTATTTGTCTTAGCCTGAAAATTTGACTCAATTTAAGTCTAAAATTTCTGCCAATGGAGTAAGAAAATTTTACTTGGTAAGATTCTTGAAATACTTGATTTGACTCATTTTTTTCTTATTTCAAGAATCTTACCAAGTAAAATTTTCTTACTCCATTGGCAGAAATGTTTGACTTAATTTGAGTCAAATTTTCAAGCTAACAAGACAAATCAGTCTCAAAACAAGATCAAAAAGACTTTTTGGCTGGACATAAGATTTTAAAACCTGGTTAGAAAGACAGTTTTTGCAGTGTATTCTTAAAAGCATAAACAATACATTTATTTTTTTTTTTTAGTTGTAGTTTCACTGTCCTGTTGGAATCTCTGTGTATTATTATTATTAAATGGGGACCTTAGGATGGTGGGAAGATTGATGCACTCCGATGCTCCAAATATCTCTTTACTCTCCACTCCTACAGGAAAACTCGCCGGGTTTAAATCCTCTCTTAACTGGCTTCGGTAGTTTCCTTTAACCTCAAAACTTTCCAGGTAGAAAACATCTGATGGATAAAACTTGTGTCTGAGATACTGACGTTCATTTTTCACTAAAAACCATAACTAATGTGACGGGAAATCGACACCCTTATTATCACAGACATGCTAACAGCTAACTGCTGGAAAACACTTTATATCAGTTTAGGCAGCTAATTAAAAAAAAAAGAGATACAACTTTAAAGAGAACATGAGTTAGATTTCTGTATCAGAGTTATGTATTTACATAACCTAATGCTGAAATGTGGAAAGGGAAGTTCAGCTTGGTGTTTTTATTTTATTTTTTGTTGTTTGTTTTTGAAATGCACAAATCATTGATTTAATTTGAACTCATCCGTTTTTGTGAAACCAAGACATCCATTATGGACTCGTATTACTTCTCAAACTTACAAAAGGAGAAACCGAAGTTGTGTTTGAGGATTTTTAGGTGTTTAAATATGTCCCTTTAATAACAAATGACTCTACATTTCATTGAAACCTATGAAAAGCTCTGGAAATACACAGTTTCTGTTCCACTTAAAGCTTCTAGTGAGATTAGCATTATATCACTGTTGTCCTGTAAGTTGTAGTAAGAGACCTGTAGTATTTCTTTGTTGCCATGTGATTCTCTTAATGTGACCATTTTGTTTATAAAATGAAAGAAAACCATCGATTAAACTGAATGTGGAAGACAGATTTTTCTCTGCATAAAGTCTTGATTTGCAGAAAATGCCGATTTTAAAAGAAGTAAAACAAAAAGTCAGATATCCTTTTCCAACATCACAGCGTGTTGCTGTAGACATGCATGATGTTTCAATCCTGTTGTAAAGTGTCTTTGCTATTGTTTCTATTTTGTAATCTGTATTTCCAAATGCAAATTTAAAAGATTATTTTGGATATGTGCATGCTTGTGAAATGTTCAGAATGTTGATTTCCACTAAAAGGTGTTGAGTTTGAAAAAAAAAAAAGTCATGTCTTTTACTTTAATTTAAATAAGTATTGAAAAACGTTAAACACTCCTGGTTTAGATTTTCTGCCATCTTTAGTAACTTGGAAAGTTAAAGATGACCTGGATATAAATATATAACCAAAATTACTTTTTTGTTGTTTCAAAATAAAACTGAAAGGGCAAGATGTTTTTGAAGGTCTCTTGTTAACAGCGAGTAGAAGTCGAAATCAGCCGATAGGTATCGGCAGTCCAAGCGGATTGCGGCTCGGGTGGTCGCTGAGGCAAAAACTCGGGTGTGGGAGGAG
>JAUBOC010000103.1:7146792-7159638 GCA_032275365.1 Anablepsoides cearensis | reverse complement strand
TATCACAGAAAAATAAGAGTTGTAGAACTTATTGAAAACTCAAGACAGCCATAACATTATGTTTCTTTACAAGTGTACATCTAACTGTAAAGGTGTTCTTACTCTAAATAAAGAATAAGTTGTTTTCCTGTTAGGCATATTTTTGGAGTTCTTATACAGGAAAACAATACAAAAAGTTAAACTGATTTTTTTTCCTTCAAGGTTGTGGAAATACTTAAGTCTTTTAGATCATTCAGGGTTGGTTTGAGCTGATCTATATGGGTTAAATGGGTTTTTAGTTTATCTGTAGCTTTTGAAGAAAACAGTTCTGTGTTTCATTAAAATCTAAATAAAATGTGTTTTATAACAGCATCAGTTCGACTGACCTATGCCCACATTTACAAGATGTTATTTTTCAATCTCTGATTGTCTCTGATGGAATAAAGACATTTTGCACCCTGAGGTGGATCACCAAAATAAAGAGACACTGAGTTTAAATGTGACAAACTAAAAGCTTAGTTTGCAAAGTTTGTTACCTTTTTTTAAATACTAATTTGCTCAACTTTAAGACGTAAAAACCTTGAGCAGGTGAGCTTGGAGTTAGCCCAGTCGTTATGTCACATAAGTTTAGTTCAGAAAGATTTTGCAATCTGGGTTCAAATCCCAGAGCCAACCTTAGTCACTGAATGATCTAAAAAAACATGAGAGAAAACCCTGTTGAGTCACATCTAGAAGATTGATGAGATTTTAGATAGAACTCTAGAGCAGGTGATGCTCATTCAAAGCTGGCTCTGGGAATTGAATCCTGTATGCCTGAACCACAGTCATGACTCACTGAGCTAAAACTCAGATCCTTTCTGTTGAGTTCTTACTTCATGAAGTTTATCCAATAATATGCAAATAGTGGAGAAATCCTTTAAGACTAAACAAACAACGTTTTTCAAGATTTGAACCAGGCTCACTATCTTCAGGTCACAGAATATTCTGCTGAGCTGTAATGAGTCTGTGGCACATCCAGAGGTGCTTTACCCCATAACTCAGATTATTTTTATTTAAAAAATACAATAATGGATTGATACGATTTAAAATGAAATGTCCCAAACATCCACAAGTTCCCTTTCATACAAACTTGCTTTGGAAGATTTTGACCTTTATTTTTCTCAAGTCCAAAAGTTCAGACTGACCTCAGCTGGTTAAACAGAAACATTTTCCAGATCATCAGGAATCAAACCAACAAGCTGCAGATCAGTCACCACCTGTTTAATCATCCTGAGCTGTTTGTTCTGCTCTCATCTCAGCTTCCTCTTTAGATCCTTCTGTATAAACTGAAACATTTCTGAGGGTTTGATCCAACATGTTTCCAGTCAAGCTGCTGTTCTGGATAAACTTGAGGAAGTAAACGTTGAAAATAAGTGACCTAGAATTTAATCCAGGGGTAAAATTCTCCAAAGAAGACAAACAGACACCCCCAAAGAAATCAGAAAAAAAACATTTATTTTAAATTATCTTCAATGCTTAAAAATACACAAAGCAACAGAAATAGTGTATTAACTTTCTATACAAGCAGTTTGACAGACGATGCAACCGACAGTTTAAAAATCTCATGTTGCTGCATCCAAGAAATGAATCCTTAAAACGACTTACTTATGTCAGCTTGTTGTACTTATCTCGTGTAACTGAAAATAGTTTGTTTACAGCCTGTAAACAGTTTAAAGTTGAACAACTGCACACAGTTTATACTGAACTCAGCTTAGTTTGATTGTCACTTCAGCTTAAAAAACATTACAAAACTTTTTTTAAATAAGTTTCCATCTTGGCCCATGGTTTGTCTGCATCCAGTTTTCTTTCAGTTTGTCTCTAAAACAGTTTGTTTGTCAGCCTTTAAATGTATAAAGTTTGACTTGTTTAATAGTTTGTTTGTGGGAAATCGTTGTCATAGACATCTGAAACAGAGATAAACATATCATTATTGAAGAACATTTATAGCAAAACTTATTACAGGATACGAGGGGTTAAACTCACCACTTGGATAATCGACGTCATCATAGATTTCTCCTTCCCTGAAATGAAAAACAGTTGTTTTTTGGGCGTTAACATGTCTGTTTTAATATTCTGATTAACTAAAAATAAAAATAAAAAATAACAACATAATATATAATTTTATATAAAAAGCTGAATTATGTGAACTAAGGAAGATTCACTTACATGGGAAGAAGAAAAGCTGTGGAAACATAACCGTCTGTAAAGAGAAAACAAACATTTATTCTCATTCGGTTCTTTTTCTCTTTTAATACAGTTCAGCCTCATCAGCTTGTTAAACATTGATTAAAATTCAGGTCAATGCTTGTATTTTTTATCAAACAGGTACCAACAGGTGAGATTAATTATTATGACTAACAATCAGTTTTACATATATTGACGTAAAATTAAGAGATTAGGATTAGCGTGACATAGGTCAGCTTCTACAAATTAAATCTGTTCACGTACATTTTCCAGTTCTGCTTTGGCACAAATATTTCTTCTTGCTGGTTTGCTGGATGACATCCACAATGTCGCCCGGTGTCACTTGAAGATCTTTGGTTCCGAGTTTTTTAATGACGCAGTTAGGATCCACCATCATGGTTAGCAGCACCCTGACAGGACCTTCATACTGGGAAACACACTCAGAGGTCAGAGGTCAACAGAAAACCTCCTTATTTATACCTAAATTAAATATATTCTGTTTGAAAATGGTTTACCTTGAACTTTTTCCTCATCTCCTTTTCCACTTTGGGATCTATGCTGAAATAATAATAATAAAAATAAAATAAAATAAATAAAATAAAATAAAATAAAGTAAAGTAAATTAAAAAAAAACAATAAATTTACCAAATTTCTTACACAGAAAATGTGATGATTAAATAAAGGTTATTTTTATTGAACATAATCTGGTCTCATTTTTTACCAGGTCAAGTTAAAACTTCATGTTGACATTTTAAAAATTTTTCTGTCATTTATTTATTTATTTATTTATTTATTTATTTATTTATTTATTTATTTTCTGCTTCCTGTCAGTGGATCAGATGTAAATAAATACCTGATTTCAATCGGCGGAGGGGGGAATTCCTCAAGCATTGGCTGAACGTCATCGTAATCATCTGAGAAGAAAAGAAAGAAAGAAATTATTAATTATGTATTATTATTATGAAAATTAAGTCTAAATGTTTTTTTCTTGTATTTAGTAGAAAGTAATATTTGTCAGACAAAAGGAGAAAAAAATAGATCAATTAGTAACGTCCAGTAAAAATTACCAGTATAATTTATAAATATTTATATCTTTAAAAATGTGGTTTTGCTTAAATATCTTTTTTGCAATCTTGTTATTTATAGAAAATTTGTCATTGATTATTAAAATTGTGATTACAAAATATGTAAATATGTTTTTTATAAAATAGTAAATTTGAGAAAATTATTTTATTCTCAAATATACTTTAAAATAACTCCTAAGAGTTATAAAAGATAATCTCTTGATAACTCATAAACACAAAGAAGATAAATTAATCAACTTATTTTCAACTGACAGAAAATTCACACATATTTTATATGATTATATTATATAATTTTTGACTTTTTTTTCTTGCTTTTGCTAAAAGAAATTACAATAAATAATTGAGAGTCTGATCATTAAATAAAATCATATTAAGAATACATGTATTAAAATTAAACAACCACTAATTTTAAATCAGCTGCAGAAATTAGAGATTAAAACCTAATTTCATTTGTAATTTAATCCATTTTTTATAAAATCCCAGTGGATTTACAGTTTAGTGTTTTACTGTCATCATAACATCATTAATCCTAATCTGCTCGTGTCGGGGATGATGCTCACCATCGTCTTCAAGCAAACTACAAAAGAGAGGAAACACAAATATCTTAGATCAAATAAATGAAACAAAATCACATGTTTCATAGAATGAGCTGAAACATTTTGTACTTATAAAAATAACAGCATTAATATGAAATCTCCCTCACCTGTCCCTGCTGTCTGACTCTACACTGAACATCATGGGGGGGTCTGGAGGAGGGGGAGGTAAATCTAGCGTCTCCATTTTTATCAGCTGGGGAATTTTTCTCTTCACCGCCTCGTAGTCGATGTCCACACATGTGTTGCTGATGTACCCGTCTGCACAAAAACAAGACAAACACACACACTGCGGTTTCAACATGACAGTCACAGTTAATATGGACAGATAACTGATAGGTATTTATTCCACTAAAAATGTTATTTTAGTTTATAAAAAATGTGGAATTCAGTCCACAAAACGATATATTAGAAAGAGAGAAACCCATTAACACTGGAGCAGATTAAGACTTTTATATAAAAACACACAATTTAATGCTCTTCTTATGGAGACATGTGGAAACAAAATCTTTAATAGGATTGTTGGACTTTGATATATTGATCACCGATTTTCCCAGATTAAACCATTTAGTCTTTTTAAAAAACAAACAAACATCACAGAAGTCTTCATTTCCTCTCTATAAATCTCATAATTTAATTGTGATGCATATTTCTATAGAAAAAAACTTTTTTTATGTTATCTTAGTTTGCAATAATTGTGACACTATTTTTTGGTTATATTCTACACTATAAGCATCACTCATATTGCATTCATTCTTTGAGGTGTTTTTTGTGTGTTAACGATGCAATAAAAAAGCTAATTGTGTCAAGTATTACCATTAATGTACATCTTGTGTTTGAATATTAAAGTTTTTTCACATGCACAGGCCTTTTTCATTAAGTAAATTAATAAAATCAATGTTTTGCAGTGCAGAGCTTTCTGATGTTTTGTGGCCAGAAATTTGTAACAACTTGTAATGCTTTTTATCCCCCTCACTGTGTAACACATGCAGTGGACTATACTGATATAATATAAAGCACACAATACTCTCAGCTTAAGAGAGGCTCGTTTCACACTTATATTTGACACGTTAACCACTGTCACAGCATCAAATATAAACCTGAAGGAACCACAGCAAAATGTTTTTTTTTTCATGTTGCTGTTGTAGAATTTTGTCTTTTATTGAGGCTCCAATCACAAAATGCCAAAACTAAAGACAAAGCAGAACAGTTGGAATCAGTTGCAGTAAAGATTCCTTGTATTGAAAATAAAGAAAAGAAAAACAACATTAATGTGGTAACTGTGGTAAAAAATGCTTCGTTTCTCTCGTTTTGTAGCAGTGTTATGTCAGGGAGGCTGAGTCATGCTCTCTTGATGAGAAAGAAAGTGATTAACCAATCAGGTGAGGCTAAAATCAATCCAAGTCCAGTCTGCTAAAGGAAGCTGCTGGACTCAAAATTTGACAGTTACAGTCACAAGAAAGAAAGCATTTTTCTGAATCGCCACAAAAAGACAAAGCTCTTATGCCACATAAGCCTTGAGAGGAGCTTTGTTTGAGGATAAAAGTTGAAAACTATTTACTTACAGTTCCCGGTGACTGAACGAGCCAGCCATTTGCCGACGGGGTTGTTCTCCACGCGAAGAATCTCCACGTTTTCTCCTTGTCGAACGCTGAGATCCAGTTTCTCCTCTGCGTGCCAGTCCTGACGAGCCCTGGCTGTGTGAAGAACCTGAAGCTCACCTTGGATCTGCAGGGAAACAACACAAAACATGAGTTTTTTTTAATGAAATAATTTAAGAAAATCAAAGTAGGCCTTCAGGGAAGTGTTTCCTGGTGGATAAATAATTAGCTTTTTAGTTTTTACCTGAAAGTTCCTCTTTAGCTCATCAAGTTTCCTCTGTTTCTCTAGCTGCCCCTTCCTTTCTTGTTCCTGTTGTCTCTTTACTTCCTGCTTGTTTGGCTTCTCAGATGTCAAATGGTTTGGTTCCAACTGGTCTCTTTACAAAAACATAAAAAAAAACGATTCATCTTTTTTAATTCAGAAATGTGTATAAATGTGTTCATACCCCTTTTGTTTAAGAAAGAAAAACCCACTGAAACAACTTAAAACTGACAACATATGATAATTTTTTAATAAAAATCCTCCTTCCACTGTTATTCAACAAGATTTACAGACTCAGAAGGTCACTTCAGATTAATCCAATGTTTTGTTTTTAGCCATTTTTGTGTTTTTAGCTGTACGTCTTGGATCATTATCCTGTTGAAGCGAACGACCACATTTAACTCTAAAAGGCCTTGATAGTCTTGAGATTTCAAGACATCCTTTACCAGCTGATAATTCAACCTTCTGAGCTTTTCAGACGAATCAACAAATGTTTAAACTATGAATGTCTGATGAAAACAAGTAAGGTTTTATCGCTTGAAGCATCGTCTGAAACTGACAGGCGTTTCATTGTGTTCAGTAGTTCTTGTTGCAGCAGTATAGCTGCGGCCACAACAGATGCCAAAATAACCTGAGCAGCAACAGACATAGTAACAGTGAACTCTGTGATGTTCGAGCAGCTGCCGCTCTTCTTTTAGCTGCTTAATAAAGAAAAGTTTAACGGTAAGAGCGGCAGGGGCGGAGCTAGGCAGGGGGTGCCGGGTGGGTTTTTTAGGGGGGGGCATACAAATAAAGAAAAGCATTCTGGATTTGAAAATTCATAATGGCCACCAACGCTAATTCCAAAAAGCTTTAAAAAATATTGAGCTGAAGTTTTTTGTGATAGTAGCTAAGAACGATCAGAAAATCACAAGGAATGCAAGTCACAATTTATTTTTCAGCCAGTTTTAGGCAGACAAAGCTGAAGATTAGTGTAGAAGTGGCTGAAAACATTTTTTTTTTTACCAAATTCTAAATGCTAATTACAAATTTAAAATGAAAACCACACCTGATTTTAAAAAGCTATAATTCAGCTATTTTAAAACTTACATAGCTAAAAAAAAAAAAAAAAAAATATGTAGTACAGTAGTATCAGAGAACATTTGTTAACAAAATCTAAATACAAAATCCAATATCCCCAGCCACTTGTCAGTTATTTGGGGGTGCCACCCCTCCGTCTCCAGCCCTGAAGAGCGAGACATTTACTTACTCATCGATACACTCATACACATCGTCGTCATCCTGTAAGAAAAATAAAAATTGTTTTATAGAGCAAACTGTCAGATTTTATAATATTATATCAGTGTAATCATCAGAAACTTAACAAATTCAGTATCTTTTCAACTTTAACTTGACTTTGTGTATGAGTTTTACCTCTTCCAAACACAGGGAGTTGTTGTTGTCACTGCAGGAGTCTGTCAAGTTAGAAAATGAAGTGTTTTTGTAAAACTTACAAAAAAAAAGTAGTTTTAAGGAGATGTTTTATCTTACCATTCTTATCAAAGCTTCCAACATCATCGTAAGGGTCCTGCTCATCCTCAAAGTCTCTGAAATCAGTAAAACATTTAGTAAATATTACATCCTGTCAGTAATAATCTTAATGAAATGATAAAAGTTTTATATCTTTTCCATACACTGTTGAAATTAAAATGTATTATACGTTAAATATGCATCCTATCAGCGGTGAAACACCTGAAGCTGGTTGTGAACATAGTGAGACACTCACACGGAGGCCATCTGTCGCGGCAGTCTGGTTGGTTTACTGGATCTCAGAGGAGGCTGTGGAGGGTTTATCACTGCTGGTGAAGACATTCTTCTGTTTGCTGAACCTGGAGAACGAGTTTAGAAAACCAGCGAGAAAATCCTAAATCATCAAAATAGTTGGAATTTTTATTAAAAAGCCTTTTTTGAGGGAATACAAATTAGTTTTTTTCTGCTCGATGTTTGGACTAAAATCATTTGACAGTGAAAAATGATGTCGATGTTTTGGTTAAACCATTGATTTCATCTTCTTGCATCATCTTGGTGCTTGGAGACTGTGCCGTGAAGCTTCTGCAGATTTAGGCTCAACGTTTGTCAAATTCACTGAATTCTCATTATTTTTGTGTTTGATAACGTTGCTTTCCTGTGGCAACTTTTATGAGCAGAATTGACTCCAAAAATGAATTATTTATTCTTATGGTCAGTAAATCCAACCCTTGCTTTCTGAGAGTTCTCATTAGCTTTATGAGATGTTTTGATCGCTCAACTCACCTTCACTTTTCTTTAAATCCGATAGAGCAGATCCACGCCTGCACTTCATGAAGGGCTCCAGGTTGACGTGAGGCGGCCGTTTTGGTTTCAGGGGCAGGGGTCCCTCAGGGGGCAGGGGCCTCCTCAGAGGACTCACATCTCTGGAGCTCCTTTGGCGGGAGTGCTGTCGCAGAGGGTGAGGCGTGGTGATGGGGGACGAGGTGTGAGGTGAAGCTGGACTGCGGGCCGGGGCCACAGTGGTGCCTGGAAGTCTCTGGTGCTTCAGCATCATGTTCTGGAGCAGCTCCCCCGTCTGCTTGACCTTCCGGGTGTCTCCCGGTGAAACGGACGGCTTGACTGCAGCACCTGGAGGAGGTCGAGGGAAAGCAGCGGGTCTAGAGGGGATGGAGGTGGCCGCCGGCTCTGCCCTGGGGAACCTCATCAGACCTGGACTTGCTGACGGTGGAGGAGGAAGCCCAGGCGTCAGTCTGTGGGTGGAATTGTTCTCCATCAGAGGGAGGATGGTTCTCTGTACGGCCGGCCGTGGAGACTTTGGAGAGTTGCTGCCCCGGCTGCTGGTGTCTGAGGTTCTGGCCTGGCTGTTGAACCTGTCCCTCAGAGCCTTCACGTCAACGCTCTCCTCCTGAAAACAACACAGGAGCTCCGGTTCAGCTGCCGCTGCTCCGGGTCTGAAGCAGGAAGTCAGCAGAGCAGCACAGAGCAGGGCATGCACCCCACGCTGAGACGCTCTGCACCCGTCAAACTCCTACGCTCTTTACAAAGTGAGAACAGCATCTCAGCTTCCTGGTTCTGACTTCCACAGAGCAGATAAGTCTGCAGGGTGTCAAAACGTCTCAGTGAGCAGCAGGATGGGATTACAAATGTCTAAAGAGCTGAAAACCACCGTGATCCTATTGTTTTGTATATATAAAAGCAAATGAACAAATATACTCTACATGTTCTGGTTTATATATCTGTGTAATCTTAAATTTTAGTCATAAATTTAAAAAAACAACTCATGACCTCAACTCACCTGAAAAAGGACACAATCGGTCCTCCATACTGTCACTTTTAATAAAAATCATGTTATCATAGGCACGGCTCAGTAAAGCACAGTTTATCCTCTAAAATATTTAAACTGTGGAAAACTTTAGAATATTTATTTGAAAAAAGTTTTTCTGGAAACTCAATGCCAGCTTCTCATAAGAGTCGCCCCGAGAACGCTTCAGTTTGTGGGCTTTACCTTTTAAAACTGTTTTCAGAAGTAGGTTTTTTATTTAGTTTAGGAGATTTGAATTTTGATTTATAACAGTCATGGCACAAAATACGAACCAAAAACGATTTAAAAAGCAACTTTGTTTTTAGTTTAAAAAGTAGCCCAAAACGAATCAATAAACTGAGTTAATGTATCATCTGTAATCTGTGATCATTCTGTAAACTCATGTTTGTGTAGTCAGCTCCACCGACTGCTCTGAACTATGAAAGAGCCTCCAGCATACGTGCAGAAATTTACAATTTCGTGCATGCAATCAAAAAATATTATTATAGGGATACACAATATATCGGTATTAACATTGGTATCGGCTGATGTTGGTAATTATTTAGCATATCTGTATCGGCCCAATAAGAAAAACTAGTCCGATATTAATGTCTGATATTGATTTCCCATGTTTCGGGAGGAGAAATTGTATTATAGCCGAGTGGTATCTGTTTGATCATGATAGTGATATTGACGCTACACAGAATAACTGAGAGAGCCGTAACAGCAATATTAATATCAGATATTGATATCGGCTGAAAATTTCATATTGTTGCAACCCTGGTATTTTATTTAAGCCAGACAGACAGAGAGCCTGATGACCCTCAGGAGGGAGGGACCTGAGGTTTATCTGCACGTGAATTTTGCTGCATGAACAGATTATCTGATGCAGTTTAAAGTTTCAAACAAACACTCTACAGTTCTGAGTGGAAATAAATTAAACCAGACGAGAAGCGAAACGTTCAACAGAAGACGTTTCGCTGCTTTGTGCAGAAACAACAGTGGCTCAGCTGAAAAAGCTCTAACAGATCACTTTTACAAAATTATTTTGTATATAATTTGCATGTAGTTTTCAAAACGTTTTTTTTTTATTTTTTTTCAAAGTTCACATGACCTAAAAGATCATCATTATAGGAGAGATTTTTGTCCTTGATGTACAATAATATTTGGTATTTTTTTCTTATCTTTGAGTGATTGAGTTGTTGGCTTTCTGTTTCTGAGCAGGAACAGATATCTCTTTGTTCTTACTGAAGTGGATGTTCAAAGGTTTGCAGTGAACATGAACCTGAACTTTGTCTGTCTCAATAAATGAGATGATTCTAATTCATTTTCTGTCATTTCTTTGACTATATTAAAAAAACAGACACGAGTTTTACCATCTAATGAGGTGTTTCTTTATTGCAGTCTGAATAAAATGAAACTAAAAAGAAACAACAATTTACAAGTCTTACTCTTGTCATTATGCCACATTTTCAATCATCCTAACATGGGTTTATTTAATGCTTTTAAAAGGAGTTTAAAGACACTGCATTTTGTAAACAAAAATCTTCTCATTGGTTTAGTCGAAACTCCGCAAATAATCCTTTTAAGAGCAACTATTTCACCCGATTTCTCAGTTTTGCTGCGATAAACTCGCAAGAAACAAATAAAGAAATCACACAAATTTACACGGAGGTTGAAGAGCAGGAAGTGCTCACAACCACACGTCGCTACCTCAGGCAGCATCCTGCAGAGGTTACCGTGGAAACGCCCCTCTGAACCAATGAGCTGCAAGCTCTGCTCGCCGCCATCTCTCTCATATGACAGGGACCAGAGGAAACGTGCAAAAAATAAAAAGTCCACACCACGAAAAGCTCACGCTCAAACATGTGGGGCTGTACTTTCAGTCTGTCAGTCAGTCGGTGTGCGCCTGCTTAAAAAAAAAAAAAAAAGTGAATCCTTGACACATTAACTCAGGCAACGGTCTCAACCACAGACTGTAAACACGCAGCTGCGCCTAAAACTAAAGTACAGCTCGGTGCAACCTAACCGTGACACAAATAAAACATGAATGATGTCACGACTTGAATTTTCCTCAATTATTTTTAGGATGTTTTGATGAGTTCAAACTTATTTTGTCTTTGGTGACGTGTTTAAAACTATAGAAACTGTGGAAGTTGACTCATTCTGCCCCAATAACCCATCATCATCATCGTCATTTTATTACAAACCAGCCCACACAATAAAAGTCCTAAAATGATAATTTCCTAACTAGTTATAAAATCTGAATATTGAGTCTTTGCATTAAAAAATAAATAAAATCAACAATTAGCAGTTTGTTTTATAAAAGTCTTCATCAAGATGTAAATTAAGCTAAACAAACAGAGAAATACCAAAGCTTTTCCACTGCAAATAACAGTAAAGTGACAGAAAAAACGCTGTAAATGATTAACCAGTGATAGCTGGGCAATAAAGCTTTCATTCAGCAGCAGAATGAACATGTATTTTAGGTTTCTTTTAATCCCAAGTTCCTCTTTTTATTGGATGGTTGGTGTTAAAAGAAAGAAGGAAACTTGAGGTTAGACCCACAACAAAAGAAAGAATAACCTGGTCAGACCGTTCCTCTAATATTAGACCCCTCACAGACGCCTCAGCGGTGTGGAGGAAATGACCAGAATAAACAAGTGAGAAACTGTGAACACAGATTACATATGACAATTAAAATTCCTTACCATGTTTCTTTATTTGTTTGTTTGTTTGTTTATAGATGAATAAAGTGTTCCATGTCCAGCATTTCCTCACAGTCCAGGCTGATGCTGCTGCTCTCAGAGACACATGACCTAAAGCTGCTGCAAAGGAGGAAATGCTCAGTAATTCAGTGTGGACAGCAGAGTGACTGAGAGCAAGAGAGGAACAGCACAAGCATGAAAATGTGTCAGGCGGGCGGGTTCTGAACTGTAAATGTCAGGGGTCTTTTTTTTAAGTTATGTGACACAAATAAACAATAATCTCCCAAAGCATGTTAGCTTCTCTGAGCCGCAGCAAATCAAACGTTAGTTCAGTATCTGTAAAACAGACAAATTTATAATGATTTTTAGATTTGCTAATGTTTATTAACTGTAGGACTTGGATTATAGTAAATATAAAAGTTAAAAATAGAGTTTCATTAACATTTGCCCAGTGTTTCGTGATATATTTTGCTAACGCACAACCACACACGCACATATAGCAGGTGATAAACAAGAAAAACTAAAAAAAGGTTGAGTAGGTCCTCTATACGAGTTCTTCTTTGTTAAAAAAAACGTTTAATCTCTTCTTCAAAAGACTTCTTAAGCCTGAGGAGTTACAGGTAAACTCAACCTTATTAACAGGACCTTCACATGGTGGAGAAACAAGTTAATGATTACAATCAAAACTGTTTGGTCACATGCAAAAGAGGACTGTCAGCCTAACAAGGATGAGAAAATCATCCCTGAAAGAGTGGTTGCTGGCCTGTAGGTGACTGTAGAGTCCTGACCTGTAGGTGAGTGTAAACTGTAGAGTTATGACCTGTAGATGAGTGTAAACTGTAGAGCCCTGACCTGTAGGTGAGTGTAAACTGTAGAGTCCTGACCTGTAGGTGAGTGTAAACTGTAGAGTTATGACCTGTAGGTGAGTGTAAACTGTAGAGTCCTGACCTGTACATGAGTGTAAACTGTAGAGTTATGACCTGTAGATGAGTGTAAACTGTAGAGTCCTGACCTGTAGGTGAGTGTAAACTGTAGAGTCCTGACCTGTACATGAGTGTAAACTGTAGAGTTATGACCTGTAGATG
>JAUBOC010000103.1:7104655-7118055 GCA_032275365.1 Anablepsoides cearensis | reverse complement strand
ATACCGGTAAGTGGCGGTAATGCTACTGAAAGTTTGTTGCCAACCGCCAATAAAAACCAAGAAGAAGAAGAAGAAGAAGAAGAAGAAGAAGACAACTTCCTGTTTCAAAGTCCAGCTGAGCGCTGATGCTGCACAGTTGAAATTAGCGCTCTTTTCTCTTTGTTTAGCTTTGTTCTGCAGAAATTAGCGCTCTTTTTTTCTTTGTTTAGCTTTGTTCTGGATGTGTGATCAAACATGCAGCAGGGTGTGGAGTCTCTGGTCCGACTGCTGGAGTCCTACAGAGGAAGAGATAAAACTGTGAGTCTGCACCACATCATCAGGACATTTTACACCAGTTAGTATCAGCTACAACAAACATGCTTTAAAACATGTTCCTAAATGTTGTTTATTATACAAAGTTCAAGGTGAGGGAAAAGGTCCACCCTGTGATCCAGCAGCTTGCAAAGCCTTTCTTGTCATTTTCTGTATGATTTAATCTCACATGGTTGTGGAGAATCCTCTTGGCCCACTGACTCATCTTTACAGTTTTACTTCAGTTCAATGAAGGTTTGCAGATTTCTGCACAGCCCCCTTCAGGTTTGAGGTCTGGACTTTGGATCGTTGCATCATCTCTTTCTGAGCTGTTCTGCTGCTGCTCTGTGATCTTTGTCCTGTAGCATCCTGACCTGATCCTGGCCCAGTTTGGTCTAAGCTTCAGTTGTTGGAAACTCCCACATCTGAAAACTTAGAGCTGCCCAAGTCCCTGACATAAGCTCACACTCTTAATGGAAAAGAAAGACAAAAACTTACAAATTATGCATTTTTTATTAGCCACACATTGCGTCACAGTAATAGCGTAAAAGGTTAATATCACAAAGTATTATCAATATGTACATTTGTACAAATGTAAGCATGTTGTATAAGATTAAGATACTTTTATCCCACCCGCCTCAGTGCCCCACTATGGAGGAAGTCCTCCAGAGTTCGGTTTCTGAGACTCCACCTGACTGCACTGCTTGTTTGAAGTTGTCTGAACTTGGTGAGGTACCAGATGAGCATTGTTAGGAACTGGCTGCTCAATCTTAAATATTGGTAATATTAGTGTTTTAAAAATCTAAATCATTGAGTTTTTGTCCGTACAGCTGCCCAAATTATCATCCCTTTACCACCGTGCTTCACAGTTGGTATAAAGATCTAGCTGCTATTTATTTACTAAATCAGCTGTAAGCACCTAGGTAATTTCTTATGTGTTAGAGCAAATTATGTTATTTAAAAATTTTTTCTTATTTTTTTTGGGGGGTGGGGGGGTGGGGGGGGGGGGGTATATTAACTTGATCAAATTATTGGGGGGGTCCCCCCCCCCCCACCCCCCCCCCCCCCCCCTGCAACACCCATGTGTAAGCAACAGGGGTGGATTTATTTTTTCCACTGATCTTTTCCACTTAGTTTTTGTTAAATAAACAATGAAATCATGGAAAATGTGTTTTTGCACTCTTGTTGGATTTTTAAGTCCTGATATAAACACACTAGAAAATAAAGAAGTTTGCAGAGGTTAAAATTAGCTTCCTGTGTTTCTGCTTTTGTCTGCAGATCAGGACGGTCTGTTACGGCTCTCAGCTGGTTGGAGGAGTTCTCACCCGGAAGGCAGAAACGGACGTTTCCTCCCAGCAACTTGGGAAAAGTTTGCTGCTGTTTTCCGCTCAGCTCAGCCACTGCAGGACGGTGCTGAGGCTGTTTGATGATCTCTCCATGCTGGCGTACTCCCACAGCTATGGGTTTGGTGCTTTGGTGCGTCGAACAACACAAACTCTGCGCTCGTCTCGCAGAAAGATGGGTTTAGGTTGCTCTGATGACAAAATCGTGACCGTTGAACTGTTTGCTGTCCAGAAATATGCACCTTTAACTTTCAGCGTTTCAGGAGGAGGACGCGGGCGTCCGCTGGATATCGGTGCTGGCGAACGTGGCGGACCAGCTCTACTACCCGTGCGAACACGTTGCCTGGGCCGCCGACGCTGAGCTCATCAAAGCCAGGTCTGATAAGTGGTGGTTGTTCAGCACGGTGCTGTGGGGGAGCTCCCTGCTGCTGGGGATCCTCAGGTATGAACCTGTCTGCACAAACATCCAGTCCTGAGAACTGCCTGAGGGTTCAACAGTACATAATCATTCTGATGTCATATTTGTTAATAATATTCAATAATGTGAAAATATTTATTGTTATGGTTTAAAGTAGGGCTGGGCGGTATGACCTCAAATTCATATCACGGTATAAATTGAATCCCTTCATGGTAACGGTATAAATCGCAGTAGAAAATTAGCATAAAAGGCAAAGATAATGTAATTTTTACAGCATTTATTTAGCAGAAAACTGTAATGATAATCAAACCCAGCATTTTTGCTATAGTGCAAATAAACATAACAGAAGTACAAAAGAATGTTTTATATATATTGCAAAACAGTTTCAACAACAAACAAAAATATTTCTCAAATTTTTAACAATATCAAAATAAAGTGGATGTTATAACCAGTACCGGTTCAATACACACTTGTATCGAACAATACAGATTTTTAAAATGTACTTTATCAGCTTGTCTTCTTAAGATGCTCTGTGTTGAACGATCAGTGCATCTGTGTTCAACTACTCCACCTAGGCTGCATTTTCGAGCACAGATCCACTGAGAACCTTGCTGTTTCAGCAACATTTAATTTAAACACTGGACTTTTGAGGTTAAACAAATGTTTATTATTAATTTTCAATAAATTACAAGTTAAAAAGGGGCATGAAAATTTCTCTGTTTTGTATCGAAAAAAATATTGAACCGTGAGGCTAAAGTATCGAACCAAACCGAATCGTGAATTTTCTGTATTGTTACACCACTAATATAAATATGTATAAACAGTATTTCAAGTAAAATTTGTAATTTAGATATAAAAAAATTCTAAGTTGGCATAAGTTGCCTAAAATTATAAATTGAGTTTGAGAGTATTTAGTTGGATTGTTTAAGTCTGTTATAGTGTGACAAGACCTTAAGGGCTTAAGCTGCACATAGTCCTAGTCATAAAACAATTTCAGATAACAAGAATGTAAGTGTGGTGAAGCCAAATAAATATAATATCTGCCTGCCATACAATGAGCCTGTTGAACTGGCTAACTGCCGCTCTGCTGCGCAAGATGGATTTATGACTGAACGAACGTCCACATCTTTTTTTATCATCTCTCTGGGTAACAATACATTTAAAAAAAAAACTTGGGTGTGAAAAAACTACAGTTGTAAATGCTTCGCTCTGCTCGATGTGCAGCGGGAGGGAGGGAGGAAATGATCACACGACATTTCTACAGCGGGAGGGGGAAATTTTGAGGATTTATTCTCTTTATACGTGTTTTAAACGCTATATTGCTTCATTATATTTCATCCTCCTGCTCAGGTGTCTCTGCACTCGCAGCCCTGTTGACACAGGTGCAATGACGTAACATGATGGTAGAGGTAAAATGTTTACCATAGGCCAACTTCATATCGTTTCTACAGTCTACCACATATACCATGCAGCCTTAGTTTAAAGTTTTTTAACCATTCTAATTTTGTTTTGTTTTTTGTGTAGATAAAACCTAAAACATAAAGTCTATTTAAAAAATGGTTATACATGTCACTTATTTGAGAAAACTGTTCAATTTAACATTGCTGTCAGGGGCAACAAATATCTGAAACTTCTAAAATTAGCTTTTAAAAAAATGGTAGTTTCATATCTTATATGAAAAGGGTAGATTACTGTATTTTTAAGTATTTTGTATATTTGAGCATTAATCAGCTAACGCTTAATTCTGAGTTAAAAATTCATGACATCTATTTTTTTTTCCCTGTAGATCACTTCGAGTTCTGGTGCTGCTGAACAGGAAGTTGAAGAAATACGAGCGGGAAGAAAGAGGCAGCAGGTGTTTGGTTTGAATCTAAAACAGTGGAAAGCATAGTTGAAGTACTTTTTGTTCAGTAAAACCAGAAAGTGCAAGAAAAGAAAAGAGAAATTAGCTTTTTTTCTATGTAGAATGCAACTACATGTGTATATATAAATACAGGTAATATAGACATACATATATAACTCCATAAATCCTAAACTATCCCTGTTTTCTCCTTCAGACGCTCTCAGCTCTGCAGGCAGATGCGAGGGGAGCTGCTGTCCATCCTCAGCTGCACGGCGGACCTCACTAACGCCGTTCACTGGATGCCTCCCGGCTTCCTGTGGGCGGGGCGATTCCCCAGCTGGCTGGTGGGCTTGCTGGGCACCATCTCCTCTCTGATCGGATTGATTCAGATGAACAGCAGCGGCAGTGAGCAGTCAGACGCTGCAGAGTCCTTGTGAAAGAGAGGCATGAACTTTTGATTAGCGCTGAAGGGATTATGAATGTTAGTTCAAATAAATGTCTGTAGAGATTTATTTAACTCTTAGCATTAATCATCAAATCTTAATCCTCTGGACTTCTTTCTGTCTAGTGGGTGAATAAGTAGAAATGTTTGCAACAAACAGTTTGAATTTTTTTAATGGATTTTTTTTCCCAAATTTGCTGTTTTTAAAGTGTCTTGACATTTCATAGCAATCGATGTTTTCTTTGAATAAAAATATTTACGTGCCCTTACAACAGAAGTTCACTAACGATACCTAGGAATGCCTAGGAAAACAACAAATCTGCTGTTTGGTTTCATTGTGCAAGCTTAATCTAAAGCAATTTCAATTTGATTTTATTTTTACAGCTTAGAAGTTGTTTTAAAATGTAAAAACATTGCAAACCATAATAGACAGCTATAATTATGTAAAGCTGATTTATTTTCAATCACCTTAAAGAAAGACAGTTTACAAAATGAACCTCTGCATAATAATTATATTGGATTGTTTAAAAATTAAAGATAATTTAACATCTTTCTTAAGAATGGCGTGCACTTTGATACTTTTTCTTTTGCTTTTCTTTTCTCTGTTTCAGAAAGCACTAAATATTTTTTCCTAATTGTTAAATGCACCAAAAGCTGCCTTTTTAAATTGTAAATTTGATGTAAATATTAAATACAATGTAAAAAAATAAAGACATCTTTTTTTTTCATGTTGTTCAATCGAAAAATCGTTGTTTGATTAAAAGGACTGTCTGTTACCTTCAAGTGTAACTGTGACGAATCGTAAATACGAGTTATTCAACGCCGCTAACTGCACTTGTAGGATTAATCATTACATTGACCCATGATATTTTTCTTTGAATATTTAGATAAAATTGAGTAAGTAATTTTGAATTTATAACATTATGTATACGTACGTGTGCAGTGCAGGAGAACGAAACAGGGTAAGATTTGGGGAAATACGAGAGTACCTGAACGCAGCATAATTACTGAATAAACTCATAAATTAAGCTGTCGGTATCAACAATAGCAGCAGATATGAAACCGAATCGGATTTATACCACAAAGGTTATCTTTTACCAGCATTTGTTGTCAAGTTGTTACTAGGGCTATTCTCGTTAATATGATAAATGTAACAAAGTTTTGTGAAAAGGTTCAAATTCCTGACCACGTCAACTCGTGGGTTGTGTTTCTAACAGGAGGAGTCTCTGTTTGGACACAGACAGAAAAAGACTTAAATATTTGGTGAGAGATCCCCTTTCAACCATTGATACCAGCGAGTTTTAGTGTGTTTCAGCCTTATTTTTAATCGAGTAGCTTCTGGACCAGTTAAAGTTAGCCATGCTAAGCTGTTAGCTTCAGGCTAGTGCTACTTCCACTTTTTTAATGTTGCAGTTTCTAGTGCTGTATTTATTATTATTAATCTAACAGAGGGAGAGAGTAAATGCTGAATAGTTTGTGCATGTTGTGGGGGCATTTTTAAAAATAAGAGTTTTGTTGGATCAACTTACTGTTGATGCTATTTTGCAGGAATTATGTATTTTCCCAGGAAGATTAGGTCTATTTCTAGTTTTTCTTCTTTAAAAAAAGTTTTTATAATTATTTCAAGTCTTTAAAATCTGTCTAATTTGTTATTTAAAGTTGCATCAGTTGCATAAAACAAACAAAAACTATTATTTGTTTACATGTCTGCAGATCTGCACTATTCATTTCTGTTCATTTGATTTATTTGCAACACATCATCTCAAGGACTATAAAAATAAGTCCATAAATCCAATTTAAATGAGTCAATTTAATGCAATTAACTGTTTTGTTTTGCAGATTGTTCCAGATAACATCATTAAGAAGTCTACACAGTGATGCTTGTTTCCCTCTGATACAAAATGGACTCAGACTTCTTCACTGTGGATCAATCAGCTCTTGCACAGAGTGATTTGGACCTTATTAAAAGAGCTTCAGAGGGTGAAGAAGCTCCATCAGAAGCAGAAGATCTCGATTCCTTCAACCTGATCGAGCCCCCTCCTCTGGACTGGAGGTCGGACTCTTCCAGTGAAGCCGGGTCTGCAGAAGTTCTGGATGATCCTAGCCTGGGCTCGACCGGTCTGCGAGGACCGGTGACGCCGCCTTTGGCTGGGAGAGACGCGTTGATTCAGCTCGACACAAACCAGGTGCTTCTGGAGAACGTAGCGGAGCCACAAGTACAACCTAAAGAGGACAATAGAGTTGAGTTAGGAGATAAAGAAGAAGACGATGAGAAGGAAGTTGAGGTTTCAAACAGGAGGCCAGGCGATGAAGATCACAGCCGTATCCACAGCTTACTCTCCCAGCTTCAGCTAATGGAGAAAGAGCCTCATCATCACCAGACGCCGCCTTCTGATCACCGCGGCCCGTTGGAGCAGGAAGCCCGGGCTCCGTCTGTGTTAACGGAGAACAGAACTGGAACCACGGGCCTGCTGTTCTCTGACAGCCACCACAGAGACCTGCTGGGGCTGCTGCAGTGCACAGAGATCTCCTCCACCTCCGATCCCTCCTGCCTGCCGCACAGCGGCCAGGTGGACGCCGTTGTGTCGGTCTCCTACAGTCAGGAGGACGCGCAGGCCTTCTGGGGACAGAACGGTCGGCGGCAGAGAGACGACTCCATCGCCTCTCTGCCTGACGACGAGTATCCTGAGCCCGTGTGGATGAAGCTGGGAGAGGAGCCGCCGGAGGACTACGCTGCTGCAGAAAGTGATCAGGTCAGTGCTAAAAACAGCTGAAATACTGAATGTTGTCGTTTCTGTACAACATCCCGTCTTCCTCTTGGAACATTTATATAAATATTTCATCATTTCTGATGATTTGCTGAATAAATCCAGTCATCTAATCTTAATTTTATCCACTTTTAGGCAGCTGATGATGAACCGTCGTATAAAAACGGTGAGTTTGCTCATGTTTCCGCTAAAGAAACATCTGAAAATGGCTGAGTTCACTGCAGTTATTATCTTTTTGTGTTGTTTTGTGTGAATGTCCAGTGCCGGGACCTTGTGACCCTGAAGACCTGTTGGACGGAGTTATATTTGGTGCGAATTATCTGGGCTCCACTCAGATCAAATCAGACAGAAACCCTTCGACAAACGCTCGCATGACGCAGGCTCAGGAGGCCGTGGACAGAATTAAGGTAAATTTATCAAACAGATCCACATTATTGTCTCTAACAGAAGTCCACCTTTACATGATGCTTATTATCTATGTTGATTTTATTAAAATGAAGCATTTGTTTGTTTTTCTGATTATTTCTCAGCTCAGTGTCATGTTTGCAAATCAACTTGCAGCAGAGTGAATTATTCTTTCTGTGTGTTCAGGCTCCAGAGGGAGAGTCTCAGCCAATGACTGAAGTGGATTTATTCATCTCCACCCAACGAATCAAAGTGCTCTCTGCCGACACACAGGTACTCCTGCTTTTATTATTGTTTTATTTAACTTTGTGGTCTCGTTTTAATGTCTTTTAATGGTTTCAGACAGCTTCAGTGCTCACTCTCATTCAGTTTTATGACGCTGCAGTAATGTTTTATCAATTTTAGCTTCTATGTTCTTCCACTTGTTCAGTTGAATAAACATGTTTGTTTGCAGTAAAACATTTATGGAAGCAAAGTTCATAGTTTGTTCCTCCTTATATATCAAAAGACAAATCAAAAATAGTCAAAACAAGGGATGGATAGATAGATAAATGGATATTCTTTGTCTTGAACAAATTAAATAAAAAAATAAGAATAGACATGCATGCATGCATATTAACACATACACAAGAATACAAAATCTTTGCAACATAAGAACATAAGAAGTTTTTTTCATCAAATGTTACAGTACGGGTACTAATTATCAATATTTTAAATAATATTTAAATAATACTGCCTTGTCAGTAAACACAAACTGCATCCGATCTTGCTTAGAAAACATAATTTAAGACAAGATTTATGTAAATCATCTAATTATAGCCTAAATATGTTTCTACTTATAACCTTCATCTTCCACAGATGTCATGGCAGAGTTTACCTTCTGTAAATTAATGGGTTATGAGATTTTTTTGCTAACAGACAGACAAAACACACACAGACTCACAGTGTGATAAAAATGTCTTTACATGAAGTAATATGTCAGACTAATGCATTAACCTCCATCAGGTTTAATTTTCTGCAGGTTTGAACGATGTCGTGTTTTCTGTTTGTTTCTGCTCAGGAAGCCATGATGGATCACGCTCTGCAGACCATCTCTTACATAGCCGACATCGGCAACATCGTGGTCCTGATGGCCCGGAGGAAACAGAAAGGGCAGGAAGTTGACGCTGCCTGTAACACTTCCTCTTTATCATCCTCTGGGTCTCAGAAGAAGTGCAAAATGATCTGCCACGTCTTCTCCTCTGAGGATGTAAGTTTGTTTTTACATCCTGAAAGCTTCTTTTGTTGCTCTCATCCTGGACTCAAACATCTTTTGGCTGTGAGTTTTCATCAGTATGGGACAAACAGCCTCACAGTGCCGCTCTTCATCTTATTTGTGTCGTTTTCTTTTGGACAAGAGTTTCAACCTCAGCTCGGCCTGATTTCACTCCAGCAGGCAGCTCCGGAGTCCTCCTGAGAATAAAAATGCTCGGCTTGTTGTCCCAGTTTTCAACAAATGGCAACGCTGAATGGGAGGACTCAGAGTTACTTTTAGCAACTAATAAGCTGTGGGTCACTGAAGGCCATAAAACCTTATTTTTTCTTTTGGCTTATTTGATCAAACATTACTGCTGATGAAGTGTTGATAAATTAGATTTTCTCTTTCTGATTTGATTTATTGCTTCAGTTTGATGTAGATCAAAGATTAGTCTCTGTTGTTCTAATTTTACTATTATTTTTAATTAATCTTCAGCTTTCACAGTTCTTTTTTTTCATTTTTGAATACATTTGATCTTATGGATTTAATGTAGCAGGAAAACTATAAATAAATCTCATTACTGCTTCAGTGTGACTCAGCAGACATGCTGCATTTTAACTGAGTCGGCTTGTTTTTGCAGGCTCAGGTCATAGCTCAGGCCATTGGTCAGGCGTTTGGAGTCGCATATCAGCAGTTCCTTCAGACAAACGGCATCAAGGCCAAAGATCTGAAGCCGGGCGAGTACAGCGAGTACCTGGAAAGCCAGGAGCTCTACAATGGAGACCTGGCCCACTTTTCAGACTCCCAGAACCTCCGGGATGTAAGACGTTTGTTCATTTTCACTTTAACTCTGTATTTATCCTTCTGTTCTTATTGTGAAAATCACATTTTTGTGTTCAGATAGCCATCACCAAGGCTCCTGGAGATATCCTGGGCCTGGCCGTGGTGGAGTCGGGGTGGGGCTCCATCCTCCCCACCGTGGTGGTGGCCAACCTCCTTCACGGCGGTCCAGCCGAGCGCTGCGGCGAGCTCAGCATCGGCGACCGCATCATGTCTGTCAACGGCACCAGCTTGGTGGGTCTGCCCATCACCACCTGCCAGAACATCATACGGGTGAGAAACGGAGACACGGGCACAAAGTTCAGTGACATGATGCAACTTCTCTGGGAAACAGTTCTGGTTATGTGTATTTAATCAGAGCTGCCTCTAGGTGGCACTGTCACTCCACTTACTGTTTATTTGACTTTTTATTTTTTATTTATTAGAAATCTTCCTAAACAGTCATTACATTTAACAACATTTAACTAGATACAAAATGTAGAACAGTTCTTATTAATGTTTTAAAATGTCAGCCTCAGTAACATTTTGAGAATTATGTGAGGTTCTGATCTTGTCAGTTTTTTCTGTTTCTGATCATATTTTATGATCTATAGAAATAAAGTTTAGTCTTTTATTTATCACTTTTGCCTTTTTAAATTTTCAACATTTTTGGGGCCATGATCCAGGTCCCTTACTGCCCCCATCAAATCAGATGTAGACTACTTGCACTAAATGTTAGTATTATTAATATTATTGTTGCTGTTATGATTATTATTGTTTTTTTCTGTGTTTCTCGTCAAAAATCTTTAAAAAAACACATCACTTAATGACAAACAGATTTTTTAGTTTTAAGGAAACAAAAAAGTCATTTGAACAGAAATTATATTTAAAGGTGTTTCAAAAAAGTCCAGTCGATAATGATATGAGGGCCTAACAGCAGCCAAGCAGAACTGCTAAAGGCTCCTAACAATTTGCGTTTTTCTGATGTTGTTGTGTATACGACAACAGACCTACTTTCTTTGAAATCGAAATGTTTTGACACCTTGCAGACAATAGAATCATGCTTTTGTCTTTGTGATCCTTTCAAAAAACTGTTCTTGGAATATCACAACCACATTTTATCATCGATCAAGGACCGTGCGCTGCCAGCTGACTACAGCCTTCACTATCTCACTGGAATAGTACAAACATTTTATTCCTGCATTCTCAGTTCAGTCCTCCCTCTTCCACTAAGAAACAAGTGTGATACTGGTTAAAGATGCAGGGAACAAAAAAATAAAAAGGACCGACGAGATAATCACCAGAACCAAACAAAGCAATGACGAATCTCACGGCTGTTGGGTTGTCTTATCTGGCTTTGGTTGTTGCTGTTGGTGGCCACTGGGATCTCAAATAAAAAAGGTTTTAATGTGACATTATTTGCAGTGGTGGGCACAGTGTTACGGTCCCTGGGTCTAGGGTACCCACAGGGTTCCCACGGGTCCTTGAAATCCTTGAAAGTTTGTGAATTAAAAAACATGATTTCAAGGCCCTGGAAAGTTTGTGAAAACAGCTAAAAAAAATACAATTGTCCTTGAAAGTCCTTAAATATTTCTGATTTTTATCATCTATAAAAAAAAATAAAAATTAAAAAACTTACATTTCTTGCGGTGGATAACTCAGGATTACGGTAAACTGATGTGGTTTTCAACAAATAACGTGCCATAGTCATAGTTTTAGCCAATCAGAGCAGAGTAGGGTGGTTCGTTCTTTCTGAGCCCAGGTGAAGCACCACAGCTCCTCCTGTCCTCAACGAGCATCTGGACATGTTCACATCCCCTTCTCCCAAAAAGAGCTGTCCAACCTTCCAGGACATAATTAAATGTCCATGTATTATGGATATGAATGTAGGGAAGACATTTAATCCACTTTATTTCATTGATTCTGACTTAAAACTTCTATGCTGTTCAGTTTTTCATTGAATTGACATCATATGAAACCTGTTTATTAATAACATTCTGTGGTAGCAGCAGGTAATTGCCGTCGCGTGTGGTTCCTGAATTTGAGGAAATTGGTACTGGAAAGTCCTTGAAAGGTCCTTGAATTTGATGTTGGCCAAGGTGTGGGAACCCTGTACCCAGGACGCACAACATATAAAGTCCGGACACAAATGTGTTTAAGAAAGAACACAAATTTAATGATATTGAACAAAAAATGGGTAACTGGGAGCCCCACCCAAAAACAAACATAAGGAGGGAGGAAACCCGAACCAGCCAGCAGTTGACCGTTGGATCCAGGCAACATCCCCTTGCCCTCCGGTCCAGGGTCTCACCCTACAACCAAAAACCAGACAGTTGTCTACATGGAAAAATTGAAGCTCCAGCGCGCCTTGGCTCTCGGGGTGATAAGCACTAGACCAGCAGTGCGTGATGTTTAACTGTTTTAAAACTTGTTCAAATATGCGTGACATAAGGTTAGATCCCTGGTCAGTTTGAATAACTCTTGGTAAGACAAATAAAGAAAAAAACTTAACCAAGGCACTCACGACTGTTGGCGCAGTTATTTTACGCAGAGGGATCGCCTCAGGAAACCTAGTTGCGGCAGACATTACAGTTAACAAAAACTTATTACCAGACTTTGTGCGCGGAAGAGGACCAACACAATCCACCAACACCTGACCAAACGGTCCCTCCACAGCAGGAACAGGGTGTAATGGATAAGGTGGAATCTTTTGATTAGGTTTTCCTGAAATCTGACACACACAACAGGTTTTACAATAGTTCTTCACGTCACTTTTTAAACCTGGCCAAAAAAATTACCGCAGAATGCGATCATAAGTTTTATTCACCCCTAAATGAGCAGCCATGAAATTGTCATGAGATAAACTCAGTACTGCAGGACGACACTTTTGCGGGACCACAATCTGATTAGTCACACGCCAATCATCCTCCGCAGAAGCATGCGGTGGGGTCCACTTCCTCATTAAGATGCCGTCTTTACAAAAAAATCCATCGTGCACATATTTAATTTCATCATCTGACAGAACACGACTGAACAGAGAACTGAGAGAGGGATCCTGACTCTGACGCTGTTTAAAATGATGGCTAGAGAAGCTGCTGTGTCCCTCTGAGGGATGTCCCGATCCAGATTTTTTGGCTCCCAATACAATTCGATTTTTTTAATGATTAGTCTTTCCGATACCGATCCGATACTTTTATTTCTTTCCAAGTGACAAGTTTGGTAGTATTAAAGCAAGCCATGCTGTTTCCACCACGAGAAACATCCAGTTTGCAGATTTTGCGAGATGCAGTTTCAGCATCATTGTTTTCCATTGAAAAGTGTTCTCACACTGTGGACATGGTTGCATATTTGTGTGTGTCTTGACTTCTTAACAGCAGTTGTAAAACATGATGATGCTGAAAACTAGATCGGCCCGATACCACGACTAAATCCGATACTACCCGATTTTCAAAAAATGGCCGTATCGGCCATCGGATCGGGACATCCCTAGTCCCTCAGTATAGTCACAGGCACTTTTACTCCACCTGCAACAGAAACTTCACCCTTCATAAGGAAAGGCGAATAAATCTCTAAGTCTGTTTTACGCACATCACCAGACACATTGGTTCGGGTGGCGACTTCAGCAATGTGGCTGCTTTAGGAGACGCATTTTTTTTACTAAGCAGAAAACAGTTAGCTATAACACGGCCACGTTTTTTTACAATAAGAACAAACTGGTTTTGTCTTACCAGCTCCATTTTTCGGGCCATGTTCCACTTCCACATCAGGTTTAGCAGGGCGCAGGACAGGAGCGTTGCGCAGTGACACAGAGGGCCGCTTCTCGAACACATCTTT
>JAUBOC010000103.1:7086756-7099820 GCA_032275365.1 Anablepsoides cearensis | reverse complement strand
GAGTACCTATGATAAAAATTACAGTCTTCTACGTGCTTTGCAAGTGGGAAAACCTGAAAAATCAACAGTGTATCAAATACTTGTTCTCCCCACTGTATGTCTGCTCTATTATGACTGACACAAGGAAGGATCAACAGGGGTTGCAGGATCCTGAAACCCATCAGGTTACACTTTATAAAACTGTCTCTCTACCTTACACTATGGGGTGAAGGAAAATGGACAGATTTATGATCATATTTGAGCTAAAAATGAAGCTCATAAACTCATATTCTGGCCATGTTACATTGAAATTGTCAGCACCTTTTTTAGAACAATAGTAATAATACTAATTGAAAAAAAACACGTAATTTGGGGGGCTTGAAAATATTTTAGGGGCTTCAGCAACACTAAAATAAGCCTGGTGATGCCACTGATCAGACACATGTTGAACTGTTAAAAAAATCTTCATCTTCTGAGAAGTGCATATTATTGCAAAAGCAGCATTTGTAGTTTTATTTAAGAACTAAATATTGTTTTTCTTTTTTTTTTTTTTCAAAAATGCAGCACGAATTCTAAGTACCAAATGACTTTTCTGACATTTGGTGAAAAAGCTAAAGTATATTTGTTAAAGCAAAAGGAACCAACATGCTAGCTAACAGCCTAAAGTTTAAAGTAGCAAAATGCTAGATAAAAGCTAAAAGTAGCCAAGCTCAACAACGTACAGTAAGTATGCTATATTTTAAAATATTTCAAAGTGGAAAAACTGCCAAAACCAAAAGTCCCTGCACCCACCTCCTGTACGAGCTGAGTGTTTTGACTTATAAATGGCTAAAATAACACAAAGTTGTTTTATATTTCTCTGCAGGTCCAGCTGATCATCGAGATTCTCTGGCCGCTCTTCCTCTTTTTAATCCTCATCTCCGTTCGTCATTCAAACCCTCCGTACAAACAAGGACAATGTAAGTGACCTGTTCTGAGCACAAACCTCTGAGTTCCTGACCTTCTTTTAGGAGTAACCTGTATTATACAGCACACCACATTTATTAATAAAGACATAGAACAATTATAAAGTTTTATTCTGATTATCTCAGACAAAAATAACAACACTTTTTGTATTTTGTATTAACTGTTTGTTCTGTAGATTCATCCATTCCAGACTTTTTCATTGTCTCATTTTGTTGTATATCAGATTAACCTCTTGGCTTTCAATTTTTTTATATATTATATTTACTTGCAGGTCATTTCCCAAACAAAGCCTTGCCATCTGTGGGCACCCTGCCCTGGATTCAGAGCATCGTCTGCAACATCAACAACCCCTGTTTCCACAGCCAGACACCAGGGGAAACACCAGGACAAGTTGGCAACTTTGACAACTCCATGTAGGTTTGAACTGATTTATTGGTTTTGATTTTTACTGCTGATAATGACACTGCTTATGATTGGCAATCGGCCCGTCTGAGTCGGTCCAGAATAGTTGAACTGCTTTACTTTAACATTTACAGATGCTTGTTAAACAATTAGCGATGTTTGAAAAGTAAGTCTGTCAACAGCCGTGTTTAAAACATTTGTCTGGAAACGTTTTTCTTTGTGCCTCTCCTGCAGACTGTCTCGTATTTTCCTGGATGCTCAGGCTCTTCTGTCCTACAGTGGAAACCAGACTTTCTCTGCTTTTCGGGACCTGATGGAGAGCGTTCAGCTGCTGGAGGAAAAACTCGGATTACTGCCAAGTACTTGTTTAAATCTCTCTGTTTATATCTGTGCATTTAAACTCAGCAGCGAGGGGAAATTCAGAATTCAGTTTTGCAATTTGTGGACATGAAAACAGGCTGATTTTCTTATACAGCTACGATACATTTGACTTAATTAGACAAAGAATGAGTTGAAGTGATTGGTTGTGTTACTTCATTATGGGGCAGCATTAATCAGTAATATACCTGTATAACTATACATGTTTTAGAACACTATAATAATGCAGATTTTGATTGAAATTTATTTTGTATGTATTATTTTGTATTTTTTGTCCAGAAATCAGCCTCTTTTCCATAAAACAGGTTTAACAAGTGTTGAGTGACAAATGAATTCATTATTCCTGCTTTTATAAAAGAGCCACTTGGTGTCAGTTTAGCTTTTCCTTGTTGTGGACAGATTAAATTACACAAAGCCTTCTTGACAAACACTTTGTTTCCTGGCTCTAAAAGAATCCAGATAAACTGATACCATAAATATAAATATTTGAGTCACATTTTGATAAGAATAACAAGCTCAATATTCAGTGTTTGCATATTAATACCTGTAAGAATCACTTCAGGGGAGCCTGTGTGTCAGACAGATGAAAGTACCAGTTAAGCATTCAGGCACTCCTCCTTATTAATTATAAATGGTGTTGCTGTTGAAACTTCCCTTCTGTTTTATGCCCGACAATACAAAATTCTGCTCTCAAGTCTTAATTCAGTTTAAATCAATTTATGCCTCACTGTTTCAGATTAATTAGCCAAGATGGAAATATATTTTTGGATAGAAGAAAATATGTCATTTAGGCCTAAAAGCTTAAACTTGTCAGTATCCTTCTGTGCACAAACTAACTTATGGTTTGTTCTCCTTCTATTTTAACATGGATTATAGTGTTTTATTTGTTTGTTTCCTGTCATTCATACTTGCTGTTCCCTCTGTAGCTCTTCAAGTTAAAGAGTGCCTGATACCCAACGAGACTTTCTCCAACTTTCTCCTGACCAACGGCAGCCTGTCGCCTTCCACCGTGGACCTGCTGATGAACTCTCGTCTGAATATTCAGGTTTAACATCTTATTTATCACAACTGTTCGGTGGTAATCACAGTTACTAATCATCAATAAACTTTTGACCACTAGATTAAAAAAAAACACAAAACTAGTTTAATTGTCACCATCAAGTTTTCTAAAAGCATCCAGATGCTGTGTAGTTTGCTGATAGTTTAACTGTTATTTAAGTTTAAAGGGCCTGTGACATGCTTATCCTTCGAATACAAAACGTCAAAGAAAATATATTTGTATTTAAGAAAATTAGCATAATACATATGATTTTACTCATTTTGTCTCATAACTTGCATCATTTCTCTTGAATTTGGCTCAGAAAAATGAAACAGGAAGTGACATCAAAGGGGAACTCTTTAAGAAAAGGAACTCTCTAGTCTTTGTTTATTGAAACAATATATTTTAAACTCTTCTCCAACTCTGATAATGACCCAAAATAATCTAAAGAAACATAAGATTCTTCTCTAATTATTGTACCATCACTCTGTTTACATGCAGACATTCCCCTTTGACATCACTTCCTGTTTCTTTACATGCAATTATCTCAACAACTGTTCATCTTAATGGCGTGAAATGTGTTTTGCAATATGTTATCAATGTTCTCTTTTCCAAAAATGTATTCACATTTATAACAAAAATTTGATGTCACAGGCACTTTAAGGCTGTATTCCTTAGTTTTCACATTATGCAAAGAAAAAATTTTGATTGATTTATTTATTTCTAAAGCTGATTTCGCAAATACAACAAAGTCCTAAAATCTTACAGAGGTGTTCTAAAACAGGTGACAAGAATAAACTGAAACGTTTTGCAGAATTTGCTTCAGATATTGTCTATATCTTCTTGAACGTTTGCTGTGTTTGTGTGTAAAAATGTATTTTTTCTCTGTGAGCGTTGCTTTTAGGTTTTGATCCATGCACACGTTTCATGCAAATTAGTTTTGTTGAATGTAAATCAATGGTCCAGCTCTCCCTTATCATCAGCGTTGTCCCTTCCAGGCTGTTACAACAGGAGTACAGATGCCGCTGAAAGTCTTGGTGTGCAACTCGAGTATGTTTGAAGAGTTTCTGATGGTGGACAGCGGAGCAGCCAACATGACCATTGTTCAGACTGAGCTGTGTGACCTACCGGCTGAGGTCCTGCAGGAGGCTGAGCGTCAATTCTTCTCTCAGCTTGACTTGACCAAGATCTTTATGGTAAGTTTTGTTATGTAAAATACAAAGGAACTTGTAACAATAACACTGTTTTAGTGCAAAGCCATTTTTCTCAGTCATAGAATTGTCCCTTGATGTCAGGGGAAGAGTTTTTTTCCTCAAGCTATAGAGATAATGTATCTGGGAGTTTTATGATGGGGGAATAGTGGGAGATGAATCAATGAATCAGGGTGTCGTCCATATTAATGGGGGTGTTGCTCTGGTCTAATAAAGGAGCTGAACTGAAGTGAAATGAAGCTCTTGATTCTGAAGTGTTCCAACTCTCAGCTATGATTATGAACAAATGAGGACTCTCTGGCAGGTTTATAAAGCTTGGAACTCCAAACTACTCCAGGCGTAATAAACTGAGAAGACTTCCTGGATGGGAAGTGAAATGTCTTCAGCTTCAGAATAAAAGTCCAGTTTTTGTTTTTTAACATTATTTGGATTGATCATGAACAGAAGAATGAGATCCAGCATCTGATCCAGTCGCTTCCTGCATGGCTTCTGCTGGTTTTCCAAGTACTTTCCAAAGAAGAGCCAGAATTTGCTGGATTGATGATTTATCCTTTATTACCTGGGAATGCCTTGGTAACAAACAGCTGGAGAGTTTCACTGTGGAGAGACAACTGTGATGCAGTGGTAGGACACTTGTCCTGGGACCAGAGGGTCACAGGTTCCATTTCTATCCCACATGTTGGAAAAGGCGGTCTAATAAGTGGGAGTTTCTTGGTGTGTGGACAAATTTTGGAAAATACATGATTGGTCTGTTTGAATTTTGTGGGAGGAGCTTGTTAAAGATGTGATTGGTTGAATTGGCTGTTGTGTGTGAGGTTTGAAGAAGCCATAATGATTCGGTTGGATGAATGCTGGGCAGCTGGGAGGATAATGTGTAACAATTTGACTTGAAAATGCCAGGAAGCACTTAGAATTTTGGATGGATGGATGGATGGATGGATGGATGGATGGAGGGAGGAAGGGAGGGACAGATTGATGGATGGATGGATGGATGGATGGATGGATGGATGGAGGGATAGATTGATAGATGGATGGATGGATGGAGGGATAGACGGATGGATGGATGGACAAATGGATGGATAGATGGATGGATGGATGGATGGATGGAGGTAGGGACGGATGGATGTATGGATGGATAGATGGAGGGAGGGAGGCAGGGAGGTAGGGACAAATGGATGGATGGATGGATGGACGGACAGTCAACTGGATGGATGGATGGATGGATGGATGGATGGATGGATGGATGGATGGATGGACAAATGGATGGATGGATGGATGGATGGATGGTCAAATGGATGGATGGATGCACAAATGGATGGAGGGACAGATTGATGGATGGTTGGATGGAGGGACGGATGGATGGATGGAGGGAGGGAAAGATGGATGGATGGATGGATGGAGGGACAGATTGATGGACGGATGGATGGATGGATAAATGGGTAGATGGATGGATGGAGGGAGGGACAGCTTGATGGATGGATGGACAAATGGATGGATGGATGGATGGATGACAGATGGATGGATGGATGACAGATGGATGGATAGATAGATAGACGGATGGATGGATGGATAGACAGATGGATGCATGGATGGATGGATGGATGGATGGATGGATGGATGGACAGACTTACCCATGAATGGAGACATCAAGCTTTACTTGTGTGAAAATGGACACTTGCTAATAATTAAAAACCAGTTTACAGGAGACCTCGTGTTTCGAGACATAATATTTTATTCTGAAGAGTGAAACTGTGTCTATCTCACCTGCACTTTGTTCCTTCATGAAGTGTTAAATCAAACTCTTCTTCTTGACAGAGAAATCGTCTGATGATCAACACTGAAGAGCTCAGGGCCATCTCTCAGGCTGTTACCTCTGTTTCCCAGGAGCTCGCTGTAATCATAAATGATGTGAGAAGTTTTTCTGTTTTCTTTCTTTTTTTAAAATAATAAAATAAACCTAATTTAACAGCCTTCGTTTCGTCTGTTTTCTCTCCCTCTGAACCGTCTCAACTCTTTCTCCTCTGCCTTCCGTCAGTTTTCTTCCCTCTCCAGTTTCGCAGAGATGAGTGCGGCTCTCAGTGTTCTGTCTCCTGAAAATCGCACGACGAACCCCCGCGAGAGTTTTAGAGCCTTCTCCAGGATCATGTGCGGTCACCCCGAGACCGGCGGCGAGCGCATCCCGTCGCTCAACTGGTACGAAGACAACAGCATCAAATCTTTCCTCGGCAGAAACGGCACCGAGGATGTGGAGGTGGACAGTGAAAACAACACAAGTATGGAACTTCTTTTGTTTTCTTTGTTATTTTTGAGGGTTCTGGTATTGAGCTGTTGGACAACCTTTCTGTTCTTGGTTCTTTGTCATTTCCACAGCTCCGTTTTGTAGAAATTTGATCCACAGTCTGGAGTCCAACCCGCTGTCCCGCATTGTGTGGCGAGGAATCAAACCGCTGTTCAAAGGAAAACTGCTCTACACACCAGACACTCCTTTAGTACGACAAGTCATGAAGAAGGTACAACAAACAGCAATTTATCTTTTGTTTTTTACAAGACTTTGTTTTTAATAAACATGTAGTTAGGGTATTAGTTAGGAGAAACCAATCCCGTGATGAAACAAGCTGGATAGTTTGGCTGAAATGATGACCTTCATTCATTAGGTTCAACTTTTAAGAGATATATCTGTTAAAATAAAAATAAATGTGTGTTGAAGCTGAACAGGACATTTGAAGACCTGCAGATTCTTCAGGATCTGCATGAGGCTTGGTTGGAGGTGGGACCACAAATCAAGAACTACATGCAGACCAGTGTGGAGATCAACCTGCTGCAGGTGGGATTCATCTGCTGAGTGTGTTATGGTGCGTTTGAGGCTCGAAAAGCTGTTTTTTTTAATTAAATCTTTTTAAATGTGTGTGTGTGTGTGTGACAGGATATGCTGAGGCGTCCAGAGATCGCAGTTCTGATTAATATGCGATTGGAGAACACGACCTGGACCGCCTCACGGATTGCTCGTTTCCTGTCGACACCCTCGTCGGATAATCCAAGAGCGCCCGGAGCCTCTGCGACGTGGGTGGACGTCTACGACGACGTTGAAAACACGATCACCATCCTGGCTCACGTCACCAAGGTTCAGCATCTTTGTTTTAGAGAAAAAACATCAATCCAGTTGGCAAAGCATCACGTATTCTTTAATCAGCTTTTTTCCTAAACACGCTGCATGTTGAGTAATTATTTTCTGACAGTTATTATTGTAGGTTTGCAAATTTATTTCTCCTCCCTTTTGTTGTTGTTGTTTAAAATCTCCTCCTCGTCCTCAGTGCTTCAATCTGGACAAGCTGGAGGGTCTGGAGACGGAGGGTCAGCTGATCAACAGAGCTCTGGAGCTGCTGGAGGACAGACGGTTCTGGGCTGGTGTGGTTTTCCAGCTGCCCAACACGTCTTCATCTGAGCTCCCTCCTCATGTTACCTACAAGATCCGAATGGACATCGATGACGTGACCCGGACCAACAAGATCAAGGACAAGTACTGTGGATTTCTCATTCGTCTTTTAGCTCAGTTTTAGCTTCTTTACAAATTTCTATTCAAACTCATTTACAAATCAGCATTCACAGTTTCATTAAAAAATAAAGTAGTTTCTCAAGTTTTGTTGATTTCTTTTTCAGGTTTTGGGATCCCGGTCCTTCTGCCGACCCGTTCAATGACATGCGCTACGTTTGGGGTGGGTTTGTTTACATTCAGGACCTGGTGGAGAAAGCTGTGAACTACGTTCTCACCGGAGTTAAACAGACCACCGGCATCTACATCCAGCAGATGCCTTACCCCTGCTACGTGGACGATGTGTGAGTTGGACTGTAGTTTTTATTGTTCGCTTTGATGAACACTTCCTGCAGATAAAATTAATACATTTCTAAATAAAATAAAATAAAATAAAATAAAATAAAATAAAATAAAATAAATAATGCTGATAAGACAGAGGTAATGATTGTTGCTCCTGACTTTGATTAGTTCTCTTCTTCCGGCCACTCAAATGTGCAAAATGTGGGTTCTTTTTGATCTGTCTGTTGTGTGATACACATAATAAACAGCTTAAACAGCTGACAAGATAATGTTTTTAGATGAGACCTGTTCTTCCAGATACAGAGCTAGAGATGCTCATTCATGCATTCATTTCCTCTCAGATTGACAATTGTAATGAACTCTTCTTCACTCAGTGTCTCAAAATCATTTGCAGGCTGTTCAACGTGCTGCAGCCAGACCAGATCAAACAGACTATTACAGTCATTGGTTTCCTGTGGAGTTTAGGTTTAGGGGTGTAACGATACATTGATATATCGATATATCGATTTGAATGGTTCATGATTCACCTATATCGAGGCAAAATGAAAATCGTGATCTATATCGCCATCATATTCTTGATGACAATCGATATCTTATGCCCATCTAACACAGTCATTGTGTTAGATGGACATATGATATCGCATTATATCGATCGCAGACTTGTGACTTGAATAGAATCGAAATCGTATCGTGACAGACTTTATGATATCAAGAAATATCGAATCGTCATCGAAACATATCGATAATATCGTATTATGATAAAGCTGGTGATTTACACCCCTATTTAGGATCCAGTTTAAAATTCTCACAGTCACTTATAAAGCGTGGCACAGCCAGACCCCCACTAATATAACAGATCTTCTCCCCACTTTATGTACCTACACGTACGCTTAGGTCCAGTAACTCCAATCAGTTGCTTGTTCCTGGGTTCTGACTAAAGGGACAGAGCATTTCAGGCTGTAGCTCCTAAATTTTGGAACATTACCAACATTATGGATTCAGTAGATATTTTTAAAAAGCAGCTAAAAGCTCACGTTTTTAAGCAGGTTTTAACGTGGCTGAATGAGTTTTATTGTTGTGTTTTTAATGCTTTATTGTTTGTAAATGTATTTTTATGCTCTGTTATGTGCTGTTTTGTTTTATTGTGAAGCCTTTTGTGGCTACTTGACTGTGAAAATTGCAGAGGTCTACTTGAAAAAATAACTAAATAAAAGTAAAAATACCTTAACAGAAAATGTCTTTGGTGAAAATAAATTTCACAAATGAGAAAAGTACTTAAATAAGTAAAAGTCATAAAACTGAAAGTAAAAGTACTTTTACACACTCTTTAAAAAATAAACTGCTGAATTTACTTAACCAAACTGGTTTCACTAAACCAAGTTGAGTAAATTGCTTCACATTTACTCTTCTAGGCTTAGTGGAGCCAGTTGGCATGACTTGTTAAAGTAAATTCAACTCTTTATTTTTTAGAGTGCATAATCAACTCCTTTCATGATGAGTTTGGACATATTTAATTTTGTAACGAGTAACTAAGTGCTTAATTTTAAAGTAAAGAAATAAAAGTATCGTTTTTAGGTTTGAAATGTAACAAAACAATAAAAAAACAATTAAAAAACAATTAAAAATCCTCAAAAATACTTACGTAGTGTAATGTACTTAGTTACTATAAACCTCTGGAAACTTGCTATACAAATGAAGTTTTTACTGACTCACACTAATCTTAAGTTCCTTTTATAGACAACAAAACTAATAGTAATTAATATTTTATTAATTAGTCGACTCGTATCATCGCCTCATAAAGTCTTGGTTTCCTCTTCGACAGTTTTCTTCGCGTGCTGAACCGATCCCTGCCTCTCTTCATGACTCTGGCCTGGATTTACTCGGTGGCCATGATCATCAAAGGTGTGGTGTACGAGAAGGAGGCGCGTCTGAAGGAAACCATGAGGATTATGGGTCTCAGTACAGGAACTCTGTGGCTCAGCTGGTTCATCAGCAGCGTAGTTCCCTTCTTGGTTTCTGCCGCCCTTCTTATCGGGCTGCTCCGGGTGAGAGGACTTTTTTTTTCTGTTCCAAACATAAATCTACTCTGAACTACAACGAACCCTGCTGCTAATAGCTTTTTCCTCTGTGTTAGTGGGGTGATATTTTACCATACAGCGACCCAGCTGTGGTCTTCTTCTTCCTCATGGCGTTCGCCACCGCCACCATCATGCAGTGTTTCCTCATCAGTACGTTCTTCTCCAAGGCCAACCTGGCTGCTGCCTGCGGCGGCATCATTTACTTCAGCCTCTATCTGCCTTATGTGCTGTGCACCGCCTGGAGAGACTACCTCAATTCAACACACAGAATCTTAGCTGTAAGCAATTTATTCTTATCATTAAATGGCCTCAGTTAAAGTTCTAGATGATGGACTAACAGCGTGAAACACTTTGTTTTTCGTCAGAGCTTCCTGTCTCCTGTGGCCTTTGGTTTTGGCTGCGAGTACTTCGCCAAGTATGAGGAGCAAGGCATCGGTATGCAGTGGTTCAACCTGCGTCTCAGCCCTGTGGAGGGAGACACCTACAGCTTCACCGTCTCTATCATCATGCTTTATGTGGATGCTCTTATCTACGCTGTCGCAGCCTGGTACATCGAAGCAGTTTTTCCTGGTATGAATTGATTTATTTATTATTTTCGTGATTTGTTTTCAAGGTTACTATCATTCTCATGCAAATGATAAAAAAATTAAAAATACAGTAGATATAAAATCTGGATGTTTGTTTGAAATTACTCTTTATTTAGCAGACACCTGGAAGTTTCAGGTCAAAATAAATAAATAGATGATAACACTTTTTCTCACGTTTTTTTGGAGACCTGACCTATTTTTTACAATATTTATTTGGTTCTAGATATTTTTTCATTTGTAATAAAATGTTTTTATTTTGCGTTCCTACCCCACAGTCCAGATGAAGTGATAACACAGAAGATTATTGTCATGTGTAAGACCTAAACGGTACTTATTGTCAGAAATAGTTGATGTTCCTTTTGTGTTGCCATAGGTAGGGTTGGGCAAAATCGTATCACGCATGATTAATCCTCAGAAAAAACTGTTAATGATTAATATGTGTCATTTTGCACTTACTGCAAATAGTTCCACGTGATGACGTATTTTTATGTGCGACTCACTCTTACTATCAAGCGCGCCTGTGAGCCTGTAAAGAGCATCAGTAAAGAGCAGCTGCCACTCCACACTGTGGAAAAGTTGGTTTTCAATTCACTGCTCACTATTTTAACCTGTTAAAATAAAATAAATTAGTTTGAGTGATGATTTGTAACAATAACCTTTAGAACACAGGGTATCTGAGTCAAAAATGTGACCCATGACATCGAAACAAGGATTAAGTCCAAAAGTGGAATGTCAAAAAATAGGCTGATATAAGGTTTAGATTTAAACGTGTGGGAAAAATTGCATTTTGTCAAAATATAATGAATTAATGCCTTATCAATGTATCATTGGAATTAAGTTTCTGAAATATAACCATAAAAAAAAAATTATTTAAGCATTTTTTTGAGCAGTAGCAACAGAATTCTGAGGAAAAATGCCTTAAAATTTTTATTTTTTTTCCTGTGTGCTAGCAATGTTTTTGTTTCTTTCCAACTGGGAAATCTTATTATACATATACTATTTGAGGTTTCCTCTTTATATTGACATAAAAAATAACTCAATAAATTTACATAAAATTAGGATTCAGACCAAACATCATGTATTATCATAACCAACAAGACAAACTACATCATATCTCTGGATAAGCTTGTGATATCAGAATGATCCAGGCATCAAAATTTAGCTTTTAAAGCCAGGAATCTGAAAATGTAATTAGGTCATTTTGACCAAATTGAGTTAATCCTCATGTCGATATGATGGGTCACCAATATGCAAGGGCAAATGTCATCTATAAAGCATCATATTAATTGTTGTTGGCTAAATGCCACAATTAATCGTGATTCATTTTTGCCAGTATCCTAGCTGTAGAGCTCTTTGTGGATTCTTCGACCAGTTTCCATCTTGTCTTTTCTTCAATTTTGGAGGAATGTCCACTTCTCAAAGTTATTTTTATTCCATATTTTCTTCCCTTCTTGATGACTTTCTTCCTTTGAATATCTATCGCTTAGGAATCTTCAGCACCCTTCTTCTGATTGATACCTTTCAACAGTGACATCCTTTTAATGCTTAATCTGCTGAGTTAAAGTCAGGAAAATCCAACCAGGACAGCTGAACTTTGTTTCATGTTGGCAAATCCTAGCTTTTTGCTTCTGTTGTTTGGGGTTCATGAGTTCATGTCTCTTTACACCAGGTGAGTACGGGATCCCCAAGCCCTGGTACTTCATCTTCCAAATCAACTACTGGGGTGGAGTTCCTCTAGAGGCAGGCATGCCAATCCCACCAGCACCCACAGACCAAAACGAAGGTACAAGACTTTACTAGTTCTGATATACTCTGTAATTAACCTAATTATGGAGCTTTAAGAACAAGAAAACTCCAGTCATGAGCTCTTGATAAAAATTTTTTTAATTTAGATCAATAATTATTCTCACGTGTATCAGTTTTTCTGCTCAGAGGGTCTGTACTGCCTCTTTATGTCTGTCCTTAGACAACATTGAACCAGAACCCACTAATCTGAACCTCGGCGTGAACATAAGAAACTTGGTGAAACTCTACAAGAAAGGGGGGAAACTCGCCGTCAACCATCTGAACCTGAAGTTCTACGAAGGGCAGATCACCTCTTTCCTCGGCCACAACGGCGCCGGCAAAACCACCACCATGTAAGAGTTATTTTATCCCTCCCTGGTTGTATAAACTTGTGATTTCTGTGTGAAAACAAAGAGATTATATTTCATGTTTTTGATGTTTGTCAGATCCGTGCTAACTGGACTCTTCCCTCCAACCTCTGGGACCGTGTACATTAAGGGCATGGACATCCGTTATGATATGGACATCATCAGGAGGACACTGGGGGTTTGTCCACAACACAATGTCCTGTTTGACATGTAAGCTACAAAATCAGGATTGTGAAACTTTTTTCTGTTTAAAAATTTAGTGTAAAGTTAATAGAGTTTTCTTTTTTATTTTGACCTTGTGGGCCCACAATTAGGAGTAAGGAGTTTATTTTTTCAGTTTTATTGATGAAAAGTTGACGTTCCAGAACTGCCGCTCACTGGATGTTTTTTCTTTTTCGGACCATTCTCTGTAAACCCTAGAGATGGTTGTGCGTGAAAA
>JAUBOC010000103.1:7068328-7085345 GCA_032275365.1 Anablepsoides cearensis | reverse complement strand
TATATATAAACAAAAGTGGTCCCAGCACTGACCCCTGAGGAACACCATTGAGAATATGGAGAGAAGAGGAAGCTAAACCCCCTACTTGAACATACTTAGGTCAAATCGATTTCAAAGAGTTTGTTGTTTATATTAACTTCATTGATACTTAGTCACAAGAGTTTGTTTCTGTCCGATTTTTTTATTTTTCTTCTGGCTCAGATCGAACCATCATTTTGTCTACTCACTACATGGACGAGGCGGAGCTGTTGGGCGACCGGATCGCCATCATCTCCAAAGGGAAGCTGCAGTGCTGTGGATCCCCGCTCTTCCTAAAATCGCAGCTGGGATCTGGTTACTACCTGACTGTGGTAAAGAGGGAGGATCTGAGCATTAGCAACTCCAGCATCTGCACTGGTACCAGCATCAGCACCAACAAGCTGCCTCCTTTGGTTCAGGTTTGATTGGACTGTTGCATCATTTTCAGTATTTAAACATTATTTATTGCCATTTCCTAAACTCTGCTGTGTGTTTCAGGACAGTGATTCATCTCTGAGTGAGGACACGGGGCTGGGAAGTGAAGACAGCACCTCCTGTAAGCGTTAAACAAGTGTTTGACCTCTTAAAGCAGTGTTTATGCTTTGTGAGAGAACCGTAATAACGTCAGACTCGTCGTCTTTGTGGCAGCTTTGCTCTCCCTGGCGCATCAGCACATCCCGGATGCGAGGTTAGTGGAGGAGTCTAGAAGAGAAGCGGTGATCAACGTGCCACAAACTGCTGCCAAAAACGGCTGCCTGGCTGTCTTCCTGTCCAAACTGGACCAGAAGCTTCCTGAGCTGGGCATCAGCAGCTACGGACTGTCAGACAGCACACTGGAGGAAGTGAGTTAATGATGTATAAATAAATAATGATAATAATAATAACGCATTTTATTTGTTAGCGTCTTACAACATTAAAAACATAAAATTAATACAAAATGACAAGTAAATGATGAGTAAAAATGACACAAAAACTAAATGAGTAAGACATTAAAGTGCTAACTTGAACAATGATATTTTCATTGAGCCTGTGAAATATAGCGTGTTCATTTACTCAGATGTGTGTAAAGGACAAGGCAACAAATACAGAATTAAGACTTTAATGTTAATGTAAGAACCGAAGCCATACAAACTACCCATCAGCTAAGCTAATAGCCTCAGACATTTAATCAGTCGTGGAAGCCCACAGACAGGAAGTTTCAACATCTTATCAACAACTCCTTCAGGTTCTGGCCACTCCCTGAAGGCAAGCTGTCCCATCAATGGATGTTCTCCCCATCATGTGACCAGAAACCTTAGACAACAGAGAAAACTGAGTTCTAATGTAAAAACATTTATCTGCTGTAAATGTTTTCAGGCATGCATCTATCTAAGATGTACCTCCTGCTCTGAGTGACCATATTGTCTAGCCATCCAGACCAGTCCGTACAGAAAATATAATCACAAAAATATTCACACCATAGTTTAAAAAAATATATCATGTTTCACCTATCAAAGACTACAGAATGTGTGGTGCTTTTAAAAGTCAGTAAGTAAACAAACCCCAATAAATTTCTTTAAGCCAAAACTCCTATAAACTCATTTTAAAACAGCAATAAAAAAATCTTTAACACAATATTTTCCTAGAAAACTATTCTAATTATAGAGTTAAAGTGATAATGTGAATGTATGACATCAAACACAGTGATCTTAGGTTTACAAAGAGGGAAAAATGTCTTCAAGTAGCTTGTATATTATTGGATTAGTATTAGTTTTAGTTTAGTTTAGTTTAGTTTAGTTTAGTTTAGTTTAGTTTAGTTTAGTTTAGTTTAGTTTAGTTTAGCTTAGTTTAGTTTAGTTTAGCTTAGTTTAGTTTAGTTTAGACTGGAGCAATAATCAGTTCACCTACTAAATTATATAACACTTACAAAAAAATATATATGTAAATCTACATCTACATACATACACATGCACACACGTATATACATTCATACACACATATCATCAGTATATTACTTTTCTAGATGCTTTTTTTCTTGTCGAAATATGCATTACCACTATTTTATGTACACTTACACATTCAGATAGATATACAAATCTATATAGAATTATGTATAGTAAACATATGTACACATGTATAGAATTAACAATCACAAATTAACAGAATTGCAACAACTGGGTAACCAATTAATGGATCTTCAACATATTTTGAAGATAAAGTTAGATTAGAAAGGCAGATACAAAGACCACATTATTAAACTGAATGTCCAAATAATTTGTTTACCCTACAGCTGGATAAATACATTTGAAATATTGCACATTTTAAGGTGCTATTGTGCCTGTTTTTATGTTTTTATGATGCTGAAATTTTAGTGCTGGTAAGTCAATCATTTTAAGGGGTCTAAACTTGCTTAAAATCGGTTTCATACAGAATAACTAACATAACTAACAGGATTTAAGTTTAATATGTATTTAAACCTGATTCTATAGAGGCTGCAGCCGTGTCAAAACATCCCATCATGACCCAGCAGTGGATTTTATGTCCGTAAAGACTTTGGCAGAAGGTTAGGCTGGTCTGTGTTTGCATGCAGGAAGCATTCAAGACTGATCAGGAGAGCTGGATATTTGTGGAGCAGCCGTGCTCATAATGAGCTTAATGGGTTTACTCTGCGTGAATCAGAAACTTGGTGCTCCTTTGACCTCGGTGTGAAATTATTACCGTGTGCTCTTTCACTGCCACCTGGTGTCTAAAAAGAAGCAGTTTTGTTGCTTTATTTGTACGGGGATCCTCTTGACGTTTTAATTTTAATTTTACTTTAATTAGATTTTATTTCTCACAGCTTTTTTAGCATCTATAATCCTAATAATTTTCAGATCTTTCTGCGAGTGGCGGAAGAAACCGGTGTTGATGCTGATCCAGAGCAGCAGACAGAACCCCCCTGCGGCCCTCAGCCATCAGTAAAAAAAACTGAGGGAGGACTGGATGAAGACCCGGAGACAGGTATGAACTCAGACGTCCATCATTTACAGTGTGTCGTCCTTTGTCATCTCAATCTAACTGTTGGCTTTTATAACGCTGCCAGGAAGGAAAAGACACTGTAAAAAAGGTACCCTTAGTCTGCAAAATAAAAGAAAGTAGATTAAATTGATTGAATGGGTTTATTTGTTCACAAGTATTTTCTTCTATTAAAAAGACAGAAAAGTCTTTTGAGTTGTAGCTAAACAAACACTTTTTATTAGATAAGAACTACCTTATGTACGTTTAGGCCCATTAGTGTCTGTGGTTCTCATTCTGTTTGTCTGTCTGCAGAGCATCAGGAGACAGACCTGCTGAGTGGAGACGCTCAGGGTGGCGTGTCTGTGACAGGCTGGTGGCTGCTGTGGCAACAGTTCAAAGCTCTTTTCATCAAGCGCTGGCTTTACGCTCGAAGGAGCCACCGCGGCATCTTTGCTCAGGTTGGACAAATGGACTATGAAAACATCTGAAACAGAATTTATGTTTTCATCAAAGTAGGCTGACATATTTGAATAAAAGGTTTTGATTTTTTATCTGTTTTTTGTTTGTTTTAGATTGTTCTGCCTGCTATATTTGTGCTGATTGCTCTGCTCTTCAGCCTCATTGTTCCTCCATTTGGAAAGTACCCCTCACTTGAGCTGCAGCCCTGGATGTACGGAGAACAGTACACCTTCTTCAGGTAAGTCTTTATGCAGCTTTTCCACCTTTTGATTTGCAGAGAAAATATTTCATTGATAAAACAGGCTCCGTCACCCAGTCAGAAGTTAACAAACTAATGGTTGATCTCAGTTTATTGCCTTGCATCATTAATCTTAAATATTTACCCACTACTTGTTTAATAATTACAGCAATGATGCTCCTGGGAACCCGGTCATAGAGAACCTGCTGGAAGCCTTGCTGGATCAACCCGGTTTTGGGACCAAGTGCATGGAAAAAGAGATGGAAGACGACACGTAAGACACGTGTACCACAAGGCTTTATCCTCGGACCCCTCCTATTTATTATCTACTTCCTCCCACTTGGCTACATTTTCCATAAACACAACATTTAGTTTCACTGCTATGCAGATGACACACTTCACTATAGTCCTGCTTCTTTGAGCTAATTTCAGCTTTATTCTGAAATTTCAGCTTTTCGTGATAATTAAGCTGTTCATGATAAAACTGATTATTTTGCACCTTTTAAGCTACTTTTTATCTGATTTCAGCTCATTTTAGTTTTTTCTATCAACTTCACCTTTTTGCAATAATTTCAGCTTCTTACTGCCAAATTCAGCAAACATTTGCTCTTTCAACCCCTTTGCACAATTTTCAGCTTTTCTGGTACTTGTTAGCTATCTTCAGCTCGTTTAATCTTCTTCTTGTTTTTCTGCTAATGTGAGCTTTTTTTACTGTAATTTTACCATTTGTCTGCTTAATCCATCGTTTCTGCTCTTTTAGTTACATTTCTGTTCAGTTTTTTTAAACGTTTTTTCAATTTTTTTCTACAGATTTTTAACTTTTTTTTGCTTTCAGCAAACGTCAGCTGTTCAAAATGAACTCACATTAACATTTTTGCTGTTAAACATTTTCGGCTTCTTCAGCAAGTAACTTTTTTGTATTAAGCATTCATAGTGCATTTTCACAGGAACTGCATCTCTAGTTGGGCTTGCCCGTGCAATGGTCAAACCATTATTCTACACTAAACTGATAGTCTCTGTAAACTAATCATTGTCTTCGTGATTTAGATAAAGACAAAGGAAAAAAGTAGTGGGAACCATAAACATTGTAAATGTTCATGTATAACATCCTTTTTTTTCAGTGTATCTACAGGGATTTTCCCTTTTAAATCTTTACTGACAACTTTGTATTTTCATTTGTAAACCGTCAAACATCCTGTGTGCAGAAGTCCTCAGTGTAAAAGTGAGCGGGGGGCCGTGTTCATGAGGCCACATGTACCTTTCTCCACCTGGAAGATGTTCAGCAGAGGGAACTGGAGCAGAAACAAACCCTCACCAGAATGTGTGTGCAGCACGAAGGACATCCGCCGGATGCTTCCTGAGTGTCCAGTGGGCGCTGGCGGTCTTCCTCCTCCACAGGTCAGTTTGGTTTTAAACCATTAACAGCTAAGTTATTTATGAGATGATCAGACTTCAGATCAGATTTCAACCTTTTCAAATGTTTGACAGTGGAAAAACATGGTGTTGTGTTTCTGTGTGGGCTCTTCTTTTGTAAAATGAACCATTTTCAGAATAAGAGAGCAACAGGAGACATCCTCCAAAATCTGACAAGTTATAACATCTCTGATTACCTGGTGAAGACCTACTCACAAATCATCAAGAAGAGGTACTGCAGTCGCTCAGTTTATCAGTGTTGGTCCTTTTTGTTTTACAGTTCAGGAGCACAAGAGGGAAAGAAAAGTCATAGACCTTTCTACAACCCAACAAACAAATCAGAATAATTTACTCGCTTTTTGAATTTGCCTCTTATACCTCATTGTTGATCGTTGTGTCTATCACTTTAATAACTTTTTTTTTCATCCTTTCAGTTTAAAAACCAAGAAGTGGGTGAATGAATTCAGGTAAACTGCAACATTTTAAATTCAGACACAAAAAGACTCTTTTCAAATGTTAATATTTTATTCTTTGTTGCAGATATGGAGGCTTCTCCCTCGGAGGCAACACCACCCACAGCGTATCGAGATCCCAAGACCTGCAGGACTCGGTCATGGCGATCAGGACTCATTATCGAGTGGAACAGGTACCGTTTTCATAATGCTGCATTAGTGCCTTCTGTGTAATTCATGCCTATTAACCTCTGCCTGAATGTTTTGTTCATCACAGAACAGTTCGCTGGATCAGCTGTTGAAAAAGCTGCCAGAGTTTCTGGGAGAAATGCACAGTGAGAACAGCGTCAAGGCGAGTATTGTGTCTGATCTTTACACCTTTCCTGACACGCAGCCTAAAAGCAGATGTATTTGTTGGCTTTTCCTACCCATTGTTGGCGTGAATCCATCCATCCATCCATCCATCCATCCATCCATTTTCTTCCACTAACCAGATGCTCGAGCCACCTCAAGTGGCTCCTCTCGACGTGGAGGAGCAGCGGCTCTACTCTGAGTACTACTCTGGTAGCGTAAATGTAATTTTTAATCTTTCTCGTGCTCAGGTGTGGTACAACAACAAAGGTTGGCACTCCATGGTTTCCTTCCTCAACGTGATGAATAACGGCCTGCTGAGAGCGAGCCTGCCTGGACCAGAGAGGAGGAAACACGGCATCACCGTCCACAATCACCCTCTCAACCTCAGCAAGGAGCAACTCACTGAAATAGCCATGTTAGTTTACTGCTTTCTATTTTCTATTTGTCTTGTTTATTTGATGAAGAGCCATGTTTAGTAATGTTTGGACAGTTTAACTAGAAGAAGATTATAAGAGGAGTTAAACAATAAGAACTTGCAATAAAAACTATAGGTGAAAAAGTTGCCAAAAAATCCATCAAAGTTGTGTTTTTTCCTGCTTGTTTTTTTCAGGATGACCACATCAGTGGATGTTGTGGTGTCCATCTGTGTGATCTTTGCCATGTCCTTCGTTCCGGCCAGCTTCGTCTTGTTTCTGATCGAGGAGCGAGTCAGTAAAGCCAAACACCTTCAGTTCGTCAGCGGAGTCAAACCAATCCTCTACTGGCTGGCCAACTTCACCTGGGACATGGTCAGTGTTTATACTTCTCTGACAAAAGGCTCAGAACCTCAGCTTAGCCTGTTAGCCTGTTAACCTTCGCACTAGCGCCAACGCTATATTGCCTTATATGTATTAGCTCTGTGCTAGCACAACAAACAAGCTAAACTGAGGTCCTCCATCCATATTTTCAGCTGCAGGCTGAGTCATTTTTGTGTTCCTCTCTTCGTCATGTGGATGGAGGACCTCAGTGACGAGAGGAGAATGTGTAGCGCTGAGCTAATACATATATATCATGATAGCATCGGGGCTAACGCTAAAGCTAACAGGCTAAGCTTAGGTTCTTCTTCCATGAAGCAGCTCTGTTGTCCTCCATCAATATTTTCAATTGCAGGCTGAGTGGTTTCTACATTCTCCTCTCTGTCAACGCTCTCTGGTTTCATTTAAACAAGCTGATCGTCAGATATTGTCTGAGATAAACTTTCAGGGTGGATATAGCTGCTAGCAGCCTCACACTAATGACCTATCCATGTCATCATAAAATGGCCCCGTCTATGTAATATGTTTTGAAACTTTTAGTTTAAAAATACAGTAGGCTGTTTAGTTTTTATAATTTTTACAGTGTTTATTATACAGTTAAAATATATACTTTTATGAAATAAAGTCTAATGTTACAACTAATAATGGATCCCTTTAAGGAATGCTAGACCTTTAAATATATTTTATAATTTTCTCAGCTGAACTACACCGTCCCAGCCTTCATCGTGGTGTTGATCTTCATCAGTTTTCAGCAGGAGGCGTACGTCTCTGAAACCAACCTGCCTGCGCTCATCCTCCTCCTTCTACTTTACGGGTACGTTGAAGCAAACTCTGTACACATTGTGACATATTTAAGAAGCCTCGCTTTACTTTCAGCTCATGTATTTTTTTATTATTATAACTGATTTAAAATAAACTAATCCTGAAATTTTGATCTGATGATTTGAGTTACATTTGATTTTATTCACACACAAACTAAACAAGAGTTTAAAGGGGACATATTACACAAAATTATATTTAAATGTGTTTAGTTGTGCACTTGGAGTCTCTAGGAGTGCAGAAAAGTTGAATTTAGTTTAGATATCTTTATATTCTGTTTGGGCCATGTGTTTTAACCTGTGCAGTTTTTTCTATTCTATATTACATTTTCTGAATCATTATATCACAGCAATTGCAACAAAACTTCTAAATAAGGTCTGGACTTACCAACTACAATTTGGTGGTCTTCATTCTCCTCTGGTTCTGGGTCAGACTGTGGCTCCAACATTCAAGACTACATGGATAAGATGTCCCCTGTTGTCATCTTTTAATTAATTTATGAATGAAAAGTTGCTGTGCAGCTATATAGCCGTAAACCCTTCTATCAAACTGGAATGGACTGGTCTGGAAGCTGGAGGGGGGGCAGGGTTTGGATTTGAAGAGACAGCATCAAAACAAGTTAAAAACACACCTCAGAAAAGGGGTGAAAGAGGGGCTTGTGGAGTTACAATAAGGAGGATTTCAGACCAAATCATTGCAGTTCCACTTTATATAAACACCAACTGAAGGATTTAAATGTGTAAAAGAAGGATTTAAAAGCAGGATATGTCTCTCTTTGTGGCCCATCTTACCAATTTGGTTTTCATCTGTAAAAACACAAATGTTTTTTTGTTTTTTTTAGGTGGTCCATCACCCCTCTGATGTACCCAGCATCCTTCGTTTTTTCCATCCCAAGTACAGCTTATGTGTTTCTAACCTCCATCAACCTCTTCATCGGGATCAATGGAAGCGTCGCCACCTTCGTCCTGGAGATGTTTGTAGATGAGGTACAAGCTGCACAAATCAGCAGCAAAATAAAACTATTTCAGACTCATCATAGAAATGTGGAGAAAAAAAGACCAACAGAAGCGACGTTGACTGATGTTGACTGCCATCATTCAACTTAAGTGCATTGGTTTCAAAAAAGCTGCATTTATTGCTGCTTTTACTCAGATTTGTGGATGTTTTCTTTTCACAGAATTTGAACGAGATCAACAGGATCCTGAAGAAAGTGTTTTTGATTTTCCCACACTTCTGCTTGGGTCGAGGTCTCATCGACATGGCTAAAAACCAGGCGATGGCAAACGCCTTCCAGAGACTGGGTATGGTTGTTATCAACCACTACAGAGAAACCCTTTTCTTTATTTTATTTCTGTTTATTTATTGTTTAGGACTGTAAAATGAAATGATGGACACTGAATCACTTTTTAATTTTAGATAAACATACTGGCATTACAGTTAGATAAATAAGCAGGTGTAAAAGAGCTTTGTTTTAAAATGTCTCTTAACGTCTCTTTGTCTCGCTGCAGGAACCAAACCAAATCTTGACCCTTTTCAGTGGGACTTTGTGGGGAAGAATCTGTTTGCGATGGCTGTAGAAGGCCTCGTCTTCTTCATCTTCACCATACTCCTGCAGTATAAATTTTTCATTTACTTCAGGTAAAACGTCCTCTCATTTCCTAGTTTAAACAACAGATAAAATACAGAAATTAATAATGCAAAGTGAATATATTTTTGTCACATTAGTCCATGATTAAAATAAGATATAAGTATTTTTTTTGTTGTTCAGGCCATGGTGGAGCGTTCCTCAGCTGCCGCCTCTCGGTCCAGAAGACGAGGACGTTCGCAGAGAACGAGAGCGGGTGAAAAGTGGGAAAGCTCAGTCGGACATCCTCACCATGATCGACCTGAGCAAGGTGCAAACAATATCTGCTCTTAGTTAAATTTAAGTAAATTTGCTCCAACAGGAAACTTTTTCTATGCTTAAATAATTGTTAAAATGTGCATTTTTTTGCTCAAACTGCAGGTATTTCTTTAAATGTCCAGCATTGAATGTGTAGGGGTCACCCCGAGGGGGAATAAACATTTCTACCTGTCTTTGACCCTGGTCTCAGAAGACCTCCTTCAAAAGAGACATTTTATTTTCTTTAATGAAGATAATAAACAAAATAATAATGTTCTTTATATTTTTGATTTATATTTCCTTTTAACTAAAAGTTATTATCATTTTATAAATCAAAGTTACATAATGAAAAGAATGACAACCTATCATCTTGCATTATAAAAAGAAAAAAAAAACAGCTTCTCTTCATTGAGAGAGAAGATGGTGTCTCTTCTTCTGTTTCAAGAGTTCTCTGAGTTGTGTGTTAGTTTCTACAAGAAGAAAAACACTAAGGAACAGGGGCTCGATAATAATAAATAATAAACCCAAAATACATTTCTGAAACTGACTTCAAGTTTTCACAGGGATAACTTCCTTTTTTCAGCAATATGTGCAACTGAACATAATAAAAACTGCACAGAGGCATAACAATAAAAAGATGTTTATATACATCCTCACACATATTTGCTGATAATTAACCTTTTGGCTGCGTGATTGTGGATTTGCAGTTTATAATGTCAAATGATGTTTTGTTTTTAAGGTTTATAGGTTTGGCAGAAAGCCAGCAGTCGACCGCCTCTGCCTTGGGATTCCCCGCAGTGAGGTAATGATTGATGAAGACGCATTTTGTTAAATGTGTTTATCTTGTTTATAAATATCACATGGGTCATTTTATTACTCCAGTGTTTTGGTCTGCTCGGAGTGAACGGAGCAGGGAAGACCTCTACGTTCCGCATGCTGACTGGAGATACGCCCATCACGCACGGGGAGGCCTTCCTGAACCGTCACAGGTGCAAAACTTACTCAAATTAAATAATTATCCCAAAGATTTGTCTACTAAATGAGCTTTGTGTGCGTCTCAGCGTGCAGAGAGAGATGGAGCGAGTCCACCAGCTGATGGGTTACTGTCCACAGTTTGATGCCATCAGTGACCTGCTGACGGGCCTGGAGCACCTGGAGCTGTATGCCCGCCTGCGGGGGCTGCCAGAGGAGGCCGTCAAAAAGGTCACTAAACGTTAACAATTCCTGAAAATGGAACTGACGAACAAGAGCATCAGAAGTGTTGTCTTCGTTTAGCTTCGTGGATCCATAACGGAACTGTCAGTGATGAGGTTTCTGTGCTGCCCTGTAGGTGGCGCAGTGGGGCGTGAAGAAGCTGGGGCTGATTCAGTACGCAAACCAGAAGGCCGGAGGCTACAGCGGAGGCAACAAGAGGAAACTCTCCACAGCGATCTCCCTCATCGGCTCTCCGCCTGTTATATTCCTGGTGAGGACTAAAAAGCTCCTACAAAGGATTGTTTTTGTTTTTTTTAATTAAACATAAGGTGCTTAGTTAGTAGATTCACATCAGAATCGTGATTCTTATTTACAACAATTCAAAATTGAAAAAATTATAGAAATAAAGCCAATCCAATGGCTGTCAGTCTCCATATTGTAACTAGAAAGCACCAAAACAAAGAGGAAACTTTGTTGAAAAGATTTGGGCTCATTTTGGTTTATAACAAATGAGTCCAAGTTTAATATGAACTTACTGAAGGTATAAAAAGCTTGTGCTTCTACTTACACTTTATTTTAGTCTGTAACTTGTGTACTTGTCATTTACAGGCATTCAAAGATTGTGTTTCTTTTTTTGAATTAATTTTGTTTTGTTTTCAGTGTTCTGTGTTTTTGTGTTGTCTTGTAAATGGAAAGGTTAAACATGACTGATATAATTAAAATAAAAATAAAAGCTTCACTATGTTCAGGGAACATGACAAATGAGCTCACATTATCAGTTCTGAATGAAAAGTAGATTTTAAATCGAACTACGGCCTCAAAAATCAGAATCAAATAAGATAGTAAAAGATTTCCACTCTCATTTCTAATTAGTGTCTTTTGCTTTATTGTTTTCTGCTAAAAGTAAAAGAGCAATAATAATGTGTTTTTTCTGTAATATTAGAAAAAGAAAAAAAAGATAATTCCCCTTATTTACCTTTACTAACTCATGGCACCAGATCTCACAATATTATTTATTCAATTTATTTACTTCATTTATAAAACAAACTATATACAGTAAAATAACTAAAAACAAAAAAGCAAATGATGCCATGAATGAAAATGTTGTATAATATTACATGAAATTGTTCGTAGTTATTTACAAGGTTTGTCAGAAGTGGCTAAAACTCCGCCCCTTTCCAGAACAAGATGATTCAAGTTTCTGCCATAAAAAGCTGCAGGAATGCTTGGTCTTTAATTTGTTTAATGTTTTTATTTTATTTATGCATCATCAGGATGAGCCCACCACCGGGATGGACCCAAAAGCCAAAAGATTTTTGTGGAACTGCATCCTCAGTGTCACAAAAGAGGGCCGAGCGGTTGTGCTCACCTCCCACAGGTAAGACAGGTGAACACCAACACAAGGTTCACCATAAAGAGGCGGGACTCCGGTCCATCGGTGGAGCCACAAAAACATAAATATTTAAAATTAACTGCTTCTTTAGAGGGATGTTAAGGTTTGTTTTTTCTGTGTGTGGTCAGTATGGAGGAGTGTGAGGCCCTCTGCACCAGGATGGCCATCATGGTCAACGGCAGGTTTCAGTGTCTTGGATCTGTGCAACACCTGAAGAACAGGTAACCACGAAACAATCAGCTTTCACTCAATAAGAACGTGACGTTTTAAGAACGAAGTTTTGTTTTCAGGTTTGGCGACGGCTACACCATCATCCTCCGTTTAACGGACAACAAATCTGTCCCGGACTCCTGTCCCGTCGACGACTACATGAGGACGTCTTTCCCCAGCATCGAGCTGAAGGAGCGGCACCAGAGCATCCTGCAGTACCAGCTGGCTTCACACAGCTGCTCGCTGGCTCGCGTCTTCGATGCGCTGGCCAACAACTACCAGGAGCTCGGCATCATCGACTTCTCCGTCTCACAGACAACACTGGACCAGGTGAGGAGGAGGATGGACCGGGGACATAACGGGTTTAAAGCTCTTACACAGGTTTACTAGTGCGTTTTTTTAACAAAAGGTTATTTAATGATAATTTAACCAGTTTTGCAGCCTGAACACGTCACATATCTCTATGATGCACTACGTTAGGCCAATATATCACAAATGTGACTGATGGTGACGAGTTGTTGATTCAAAAGGAGAGAAAATTGCAGTAAAACAGGTGAATAGTTGCAGTCTCTTTTCATTTTGAGTATTTGCAACCAAGTGACCAGCTAGCTGTGCAGATGCACGGCCAATTTTTGAAAATCGTAGGGTTTTTTTTGTGCACACAGCTTGAAAACCTAGTTTTAAGCTGTTTACTAGGGGTGCAACGATACAGAAAATTAATGATTTGGTTTGGTTCAATACTTTAGTCTCACGGTTCATTATTTTTTGAACACAAAAAAGAGAAGTGTCCATGCCTTTCTTAACTTGTAATTAATTGAAATTAATCATGAACATTTTTTTATCTCAAAAGTACAGTTTTTAAGCTAAAAGTTGCTGAAACAGTAAGTTTCTCAGTGGATATGCGCTCGACGATGCAGCCTAGGTGGAGTAGTCGAACTCAGATCCACTGATCCCTCAACACAGAGCATCTTCAGAGGATAAGTTGATAAAATAAACTTAATAAATCTGTATTGTTTGAAACACACTGTGTATTGAATGACTCAATACAGATGCATGTATTGTTGCACCCCACTCCACTCACGTCTAAATGCCTGTCTTTCAACAGCTGCACTGAGAGTGTGAGGCTCAATCAGAGACTCCCTTCCAGATTTTGTTTGCAGTTTAATTTAATACAGCATAGTGAGATACTGACTTTAAAACACATCAAACTCGTCTGGAACCCATCTTAGTTTTGTTGCAACTAGGTGGGGTAGAGGTTTTGTTGTTGTTTTGACAGCTGTGCAGGAGGTGCAGATAGAAAACATCCAAGACCAGGTCCAGGTCTAAAAACCACACTGATGATAAACAATAATTCTAGTTAACTAGTAAATCATAAATGTGAATGCTGCAGCCCAGGTGGTTATAAATCATCTGAGGCAGGTGTGATGTGAGCAAAGGTGGGCAACAAAATAATGTGCACGATCTACAATACAATTTGTCAAAACAAGCTCATTAGACTGATACATTTGTGTTGACAAATGAATTTTCACATCGCTGCTTAATTCCTGCAGGTATTTATCAGCTTTGCAAAGGAGCAGACGGATGACGACTGCCTCACCGATGTGGTCATCAGCAACGGTGCGGCTCAGCTCAACTTCATCCCCCAAATTAACCCCCCCGCCGTCCAGCCGCAAGCACCGACCACGCCTCCTCAGCCGAAGAAAACGCCGCAGCTTCCCGCTAAATCGCCCGACGTTAATCCAAAGGCAGCTAAGCAGAAAAAGACCAAAGCCCGCAAGCTCGAGTCCGACGGCGACACGAGCAGCAGCGTGCCTATGAGCAGACTCCCTCAGACCGAGGAGAAGACCCAGGAGTCCAGCAGCAGCACCAGTGGAGTTCAGAGGAAGTCCAGCAAACGCAGAGGCTCCAAACACAAAAAGGAGAGCTCCAACAAAGATCCCTCTGCGCTCTTTATAGTCGGCACCGCCTCTCAGGACAGCTCGCTGTGAAGCCGACTGGTGCACCTCAAATGGACCAAAGATACAAAGAAGCTATTTATTCTCTATTTACATGTTTATGTAAAAGCTGCTGTATTCACAGCAAAATGACAACCAAACTATTAAAAACAGACTTGAATTTTATTTAAAAAAAGAAACAAATCCTTCCTCATGACGGCTGCTTGTGCCTTGTTCACCTCGTCACACATCTGTAGCTTTCTACCCATAATGCAGGACCGTAGATCAGAGTCATGGCTCCAAGATTATTAATCCTAAAAGATTTCTACGCAGAGCTCAGTGTAAAAAGAACGAGTTATGTTTCTCAGGACTTTATCAGTTAGCTTCTTAAAGTTTTATTTTTCTCCAGACATCACTTTATTAAGAAAGAAACTGTTACTATCTCCTGTTTTTATATAAATATTATGAGCATTTTAAAGGCTGTTACAAGACAACTCACTGGTTCTCTTATCTTTTTAACATCATTTTGTTTTCTAAATCCAATTTTTATTTTATCTTGTACTGTTACTTTTAAGAAAAACATACTGTGGGGTGTGTGGATGGCATCACAGGTTATAGACGTCGAGAGTTGGCTCGATTCTTTCTTTTATGTTTGTGCGGTTATTTATCAGTTTCTCTGTAGGTCACATTATTTTGAACCTAACGGGCTTTTTCTTGTCCTGACAAACCTCTAAACATTCAGCTGTATTGTTATAATACATCAAACCTTACAAATACAATCAAATAAATACTGATCCATTGAAAACCATTAAAAATGTATGGCCTTTGAAGAATTTTTTTATTTTTTTTGTGATAAACTACTTTTTTGTTTCTGTGAACTAAGTGACAGATCTGCTGAATGTTTAAAACAAGCTGCTACTGCACTGAAATGCATCGTTATAGTTTCAAAGATTGATGCTGTAGTAACTGAAGTGATGGCATGTCATTTCTGTCTGTAAACTGACCTAAAGATTAAATCTGAGTTCCTGTCATCTGCATAAAATTTCATCTCCAGACAGGTGTGCTGAAATGATGCAAAACCAAAAGTTTAGGCTAAAATAAAGCTGGATCTTTTATTTTGGAAAAAAAAGGGTGCAATACTAAATGTATACTACTGTTTGATATATATACTGAAAAGTTGTATATGTTGTGAATGTTTCTTTTTCTGAAAAAATAAAAATAAAACCCTCATTTCTTTACCTCACATTTAATCAGTAGATTCACTTTTCATTAAGGGTTATTATTATTATTATTATTATTAGTATTATTAGTATTAGTAGTAGTAGTAGTAGTAGTAGTAGGTTTGGAGGTTTTTTGCCTAACTAAGCCTCTGTCTAATAAATGATCTATGTGCTTCGAAAGTAGGTCGATGTTGTAAACTAAGAGTGAGCGCTCTGGTGTTTGTTTTTTATCTTTGATCGAAGCTTTTCCTTAGCCCTCAAGCTAGAAGCTAACAAGCACTATTCGATGTTTTGACCTTAGTTTTAGCGCTTACTTTGTGTCCCCTTTGTCATACTGTCTGCGAGGCCTTTCGGTTTGTTCTTTTAACTTGAATAAAATGGTCGTTTTGACTGACAACAATGAAGAACAGGAGTATATGTGAGTGCAATTTTCTCTAGCTAATGCTATGTAGCTAGCTTAGTAGCATCAGCCAGAATTAAGCTTATTTGTAGCTAATAAAAATCGGGTTGATTTCAACTTAAATATTCCTATGTTGAGTGATTAATAATCACTGATTATTAATTACATTTTGGAGGATTTCAGTAGTGTGTTTTACGCACATTTAATTTTTTTACAGGACAGCGTTTAACTCTTTCTTTGAGCCTGATAGCTGCTGACTAATCTGTTTTATTCTGTTATTGTTTTTTTTTTTATTAAAACGTTAAAATTACTTTACTCCGTATTTCAATTAACAAGTTATATACACTGAGTACAGAATGTAAACGATCTAATAATTTCGCAATTTCACGACACGGAAGAGAAAGCAGACATCTGTCAAGATGTATTTTTTTCTTCCATGTTTTATAAATCTTCACAAAGCTAATTTAAAGCCACACTGCCTGTTTTTAAAGTGTGTGTAAAACCTGAAAAAAAGTTGTTATATGTTTTACAGTAATAAGAAGCAAGGCTCAGACTAAAAAGGGATCAGCTGTGGGTAAAGTTAGCATCTGACAGAAACACACACCCATTGACCTACATCTGAATCTGCTGCAGGATCAGTTTTCTCCACCTTGAGCCACCTAAACACTGAAGAAATGAAGAAGTTCAAAAATCATTCTTGGAAATCCACTTTTTTCAATGCAGAGCCTTAAAATCCACTTTGAAAAAAAAAACTTTTCCCCCATTAACACCAACTAACATTTTAAAAGAATAAAAGAGAAAGTCAAATATGAGCAGCTGATATTTCCTTCTAAATGTCTGCTTGATTAAAACAGACTCGGATGTTCTTGTCCTCTGTTCTTCCAGCCTGATAGAGGAGCGTAAGTGCGCCTCGCTGCCTTGTTCTCCTGCCAAGCGAGTGTCCCCTGCCAAGAAGAAGCAGTTCTACATCAATCAAGCCATTCGTAACTCTGAACTCATCCCGCGTGCCAAAGGCAAGAAGAGTCTTCGTCGACAGGAAAACTGTAAGTTCTTGTTTCGTCTGATCTGATTATCAAATTCGCTGCAGGTTGAAGGGCAGTGCCTGAAATTCACTTTTGAAATTGGGGGGGGAAATCCCCCCTTATATGTTCCAGAGTGGGGGGATTTATACATTTTGGGGGGTTTATTACTTACGAGTCTGACTACAGGTTTTATGTTGTTCTACAATGTATAATAAATATGCTGCTTTCATTTTCCTCCT